>RXPK01001628.1:0-104308 GCA_004143645.1 Protaetia brevitarsis
TTCACGTGTTGTTGCAAAGGGACTCAAATAAATGAGGTTCCAAAATTATCAATTTTTATTCCTTCAAAATTTTATTATAAATTTAACTTTATGCTTATGCAGTAGTTCGCACGGCACTGATTATCAAAAACTATTAGATCAACTCAAGGTGGCATCCCTTTTAGGAATGCCAAGTGATGCCATGGTTCCGAAATTCAACCTAGACAGAAAATCAGGTTATAATACCAAATAAGGACTGGGGGACAGGTACTCCAGTAAGAGCGGATTCAAACTGGTATACAGACGGCTCTAAAATGGACTACGGCATTAAAGCTGGGATATACGCTAAGAAGCCTAAAATGGCTCTTTCGGTAAGCTTCAGCAAAGACAGAATCTGAGGTTACTACAATCCACCATTGTGTCCGAGAACTAGAAACTTGTACCGAGTTAGGTAAAAGCGTTGCTATTTTCTCTGACAGTCAGTTCACACTTAAAGCGATTAGTTTCGTAAGTGTGGATTCTAAGCTGATTGGGACTGCGTAAGCGTCCTAAATGAGGTGGGCACCCAAAGGAAATTAATATTGGCTTGGGTCCCTAGCCACTCGGGCGCGAGAGGAAATGAGGCGGCGGACGAGCTGAGGCGAGGCTCATTAAGGTCATTCGTTGGAGCTGGCCCCTCTTTCGGCACAACCAAATCGCAAATTAAAAAATTTATCAATGAATGGATACGTAAAGAGTCCAGGAAGTGGTGGCAAAAATCACCGGGACAGAGACAAGCAAAAGAGTTTCTAAAGGAACAGAGGCCCGAATTTACTAGAGATCTACTGAATAAAGACAGGAAGACAGCAGATGAGGAAACCTGCAGATCCTGCCAAGAGGAGGAAGAACCACCAGTTCGTGCGCTGTGCCAATGTGAAGGTCTGGCGAGGACAAGGCTTTTAATAATGGGCGTGGGGAATCCTACAGCTAGCAGCTACATAAAGAAGGCGCTCTCGAAGATAATAAGCCTAATTAAGAGGGCAAAATTAGAGAGCGTCGTCTAGGAAAAAGGGGATCACGATAGATCTGAAAGAGGCTATAGGCCACCCCGATCCTCATCTAATCTAATCTATGCAGTAGTTAGCTTCTGTGTGAAAGAGTAAAACCTAGGTATAAAAGCCAGGTGTTGATGGATTAAGAAACGAAAATACACTTGTCTCTTAGTGGTTGAATGTTGTTAGAAATCTTTGTCGCTCGCCAATAACTCATTCATTCGACTGCAGTGACATTCTGGGACTCTCCTCTTCTCTCAAAAAAAAAAGAAAAAAAGTACGCCATTGACGGATCTCTCCCCTTTATTGCGCAAATTTTAGCGAAAACCGGGCATTCGATAAGAAACATCGACATGCTCGTTGGTTGTTAGTCATTTTAGTATAAGTACCTATTTATTCTACATGGGAATATATGAATATAACTTACCCAAAAAAATAAGATTTCGTAACAAAGAAATATGGAACAGATTCGTATGACTTCATTACGAAAGCTCCTGTAAGCGCTATAATGATTTGAACTTGTAACCAGAATGGAGGAAGGATAACATAAAAAAAACGTGAAAATGTGTACCAGCAGCAAAAAGAAATGGAGGTAGAAGGTAACACACTAGTGTTATTATGGCAGCAATACTTTAGTGAAGCTACGAACAATGTGGTTTGAGAATGAGTACATCCTATGTTATAAGGAAGAAAATGGCAAACTAATGAGGGATGAAATTAAAGAAAAACATATTTGTTGTGTTATAACATTGCAGCTCCTACATATATTTTCTTTTTATCCATGTATTTATAGTGTGCAAATGCGGTGAAAAAGTATGGTGGGTGAGTGGATTTTTAATTTGTTAAAGTAATTCGCTAATTTTCTTTTATGATTTAAATACTAAAGTATTTTCTTATTATTCTAATATCTCTTTGAGCACATGAATTCTGTATAATGCAACAGTTTTCGCAATTTTAAAGCAAAAGCTATCACGTCATTATTTGACAATTTAACAAAACTTGTTCGTTGATCAGTAAATAATGATGTCATAGCAGATATCTAGACGTCAGGGTTACGCGTTTTACCTCATGGGATTACCTCTATGATAACAGAGGAATTTCATAATTTAGGATTGTTGTGCCGTTGATATGCATTGAATCCAGTAATCAATTAAAATGTTGAGGCATTTAATTGACTTAGTTCTTTGTTTACCCTTTTAATCAGTTAATTTTCGATCAGACTTTTACCTTTTGTGTAAAGTTTTTGCTTCGACTTCCCATTTTGTAAAATCAGAAAACTTTACTTCACGTAAAACGTTATCTATTCTAGTAAATTAGAATTAATCTGACTTACAGAAGAATCAAAAACGGAAATTTGAACTGGAGCTGAATCTTTAGTGAGGTAAAAAACAATTCATACCATCAAGACTGACTTGGGAATGTATAAAAAACTGAATGGCCAGAATGCAACAAAACTGCTTTAGTGGGGACACAGGAAACAAAAAAGGCGATGAGAAGAAAGGGATTATCCTCTTTGTATGTAGGCCCGTAACCTATTCTAGGAATACCGAAAAACATAACATGAAAGCAGGTTAAAAATTCGGTCAAGAAAGAAACACAAAGAGCACTTGAATAGTACAATTAGATACATTTATGGAAAAACCTTTATTAAAGGACCATCAAAAAAAGAAGACTGAGGAACTACTGCAGCTCCGTAGGAATCATTTTCAGAACGTAACAGGTCCCCTAATAAAACACTGAACTCTGAATGGACACCAATAGAAGATTGGAATCAGCACTGGAGATACCAACTGCGTAATAGGATGACGGAGACCGGTTACCACATTCTGGTGATGTGAGGCTCTTGAGCTAAATAGGCAGTTGTTTATTTGCAAACAGAGACCTGTGTAGGTTAGTTTCGAGCCAGCAGGATTGGAATGGCTTTATAATTTAAAGGGTAGAATTGATAACTGCTAAAGCCGAAACTAACGGTTTCGCAGATTTACCAGATTAACCTCAGATTTATCCAATACCTAAATAATAAGTTAATAAAAAAAATTAATTATTGTACTTACACGTATAATAAATAATAATCTGCCAAAGAATAAAAGATTTTTGTCTACTACAAGTATAGTTTCCAAAAATCTTATTACTTCCTCGGGGACATAAAAGGTGTACATAAAAAAAGTAACAACATTGTTAACCAATTGTAAAATTTGAGATATAATCGTTAGAATCTGATATGCAGCGTTCTTTTATGATTAGTAAACATTCATGGGCTTTTTACATTCTTTGCGCTTGATACAACCAGCTGCGTTGATATTATCCAACTGAACTAAATGTATGCAGTGAGGTCTACAAGGGATTCCATTACTGCTTAATAAGTGGCTCCTATTGTTTCTAAACAAGCTTCTATATCTTGCTAAGTTCAGTTATAGTATTTTGCTGACGCATCTTTGTCCACTACACCAGAGATGGATAAAGGATCATGCGCCTGCCCACCGTGATGTATGTCCAATACATCATACTAGGTCTTAATCCCCTGTTTTTCTATCTGAGATCTTCTGGCCAACGTGAATGTTGTTCCCGCCCTGGTTTTAATGTCTGAAGCTGTCGATTCCAACCAAGCTTGGGCTATCTAATTTCCTCCTCGCGAATGCCACTGTGGTCTTTTTGGAAATTTAGACCCTTTTCCTCGGTCTATGCTTGCACAATTTGTAAGGCAAATATCTGCTTCCGACCCGAAACACAAGTGTCTTTCCCATGACGGTTGTGTAAACTAATATCTCTTTAAACATGCAGTTTATCCGCCTGCAGTTCTCATTGGTCCCTTTATTTCTCGATAGTTTTGGGATTTATGCAGTGGAAGTACTGTGGCTTACTGAAGAAAATGACAATAAAGATAGCAAATTTAAAGAAAAAAAAAGAAAGACGGGAATTTTAGACATTTCCATAGAAAATGGTATTGAGCACCACGTTCTTTATGAATGTGTCGCTTTGGAACGCCAAAGAGTATCATTGCTGGAAGCAGTGAACCCCTTATCCTATCTGCCGGAAAAAGGTTTATTAGAAGGGGCTATTAAACTTAATAAAATATAATAATACAATAAGCCTCAGGCTGCAATGTTAAGGAGATAGTGAGAAGACCTAATGCATGCTCAGTGCTTAAATCAATCAATCAATTGTAAATATTGTGTGGAATTCATTGAAGAAATAACACGAGGCTCCTTATTTTTAAATCCTTTTCAGATCGGGACGTTTGAATACTTAATTACCATGGATCATGCGAAAGAGATAATGCATCAATGGCCTGGAGCATCCTATATGCTTATAATTTGTATTACTGTTGCCTCAAACTATTTTCCAAAATGCTATTAAAATAACTTTTCACTGTCTTTAGAAGTAACAAATAACTGATTAAGACTTTTTAGGTACACAACTATATAACTTGCAAATATGAAGAAGAGATACTTTATAGAATAACGAATGCAAATTATGTAGTCGCCTATGGAACTGTTGTTATTGTTTCCACATAGTCTACCCTTGTTTTTCCATAAAACCTAGTTGCGAAGGCTATTTGACAAGTTTCCGACCTTCTCCCATTCAACGCTTTTCCCATCTTTTCAAACCGTCAGATAAAAATTGTTTGTCTAAGGGTGATTTTCATAATGTTACTTTAAAGCTTTAAAATCACTTTAATTTAAAGTTGTCATAAATAATACACAGACTTTTATTAAAATGCTAAAGTGACATTTATTATGAAACCCGACCTTAGCCTGATAAATACTGGTTTACAGCGCCTCCCAGCTCAGCATTTGATGCATATTTTTCCTCCTATTTTTTTCAAATTAGAAAACAGAAAAAAGTCACTGGGACCTAAATCCGGCAAATAGGGTGGATGCAGAAGCAAATCAAGCTTCAATTCGTTCAATTTTAACATTACGGTCATACACATGTGAACTCGAATGTTATCCTGGTGAAATAGATTTTTAAACTTAAATTCTATAAATTCTGATTTTCAAAAAGATTCATCACTAAAATTAACGGTAAATGTTATTTTGAAGATTTTGTTTATTCACCTGTTAAAAGTGTTTGACAGTTAAATAACCTAACGATTTATTTACCTTTTTGACAGAGAAAATTTGCAACATGGTGGTGACGTCATAGCAAACTGACTCACGTAGTACCTTGTCTGTTATCGTAAATGAACTATATTTGGCGAACTACAAGTATTTTGGTGTGAATGTGTTAGAACCAAAATGGGAGAAAGAGCAATTACTATCAACAAAAATTATTGACATCAATTTGAATTCACTGTTATCTCCATAAATTCGCACACATACCTACATATGTGGATTGTGAACACAAAGTGAATTATATTTTCTAGAACGGAAATCGCAATTTTAGGGGTATATTTATGTCGAGGTGCTGATGGTGAAATAGATTTTTAAACTTAAATTCTATAAATTCTGATTTTCAAAAAGATTCATCACTAAAATTAACGGTAAATGTTATTTTGAAGATTTTGTTTATTCACCTGTTAAAAGTGTTTGACAGTTAAATAACCTAACGATTTATTTACCTTTTTGACAGAGAAAATTTGCAACATGGTGGTGACGTCATAGCAAACTGACTCACGTAGTACCTTGTCTGTTATCGTAAATGAACTATATTTGGCGAACTACAAGTATTTTGGTGTGAATGTGTTAGAACCAAAATGGGAGAAAGAGCAATTACTATCAACAAAAATTATTGACATCAATTTGAATTCACTGTTATCTCCATAAATTCGCACACATACCTACATATGTGGATTGTGAACACAAAGTGAATTATATTTTCTAGAACGGAAATCGCAATTTTAGGGGTATATTTATGTCGAGGTGCTGTACTAGGTACATTCATCTGATTATTATAATTTCACAAGGCGAATACATTTACTACCTAAGCATAGATTGCCATTCAATAGGTTACAAACTTCCTCATGGAATTACATACGAGCATGCATGTAGGTACGCGAGCGCATATTTCCTCAATGTATGCATTTAGTTTGGGGTTTAGACGCATGTAGGCAAATTAGAAACTATAAAATGGGCAAATTGCACCATATTTACTTCGAACCTAGAAATTACTGCGAGAAACTTTATTACTGGCTGCGCCAAATGCCGTCGGCAGGCAGGTAGAATATAGAGTTTATGGCACCATGTATATGGTTAATAGGTGTAGGAAATCCTTTCAATTGGCACTATGTCAGAAGTATGAATATATTTGGATTAATCAAAATGCTATACAAATCGAATAAGCCCTT
The DNA here is from genome assembly GCA_004143645.1 of Protaetia brevitarsis. Taxonomy (NCBI): domain Eukaryota; kingdom Metazoa; phylum Arthropoda; class Insecta; order Coleoptera; family Scarabaeidae; genus Protaetia; species Protaetia brevitarsis. The sequence goes on from RXPK01001628.1 coordinate 6,298, forward strand.
ACATACTCACATCACATAAAACAAATGCTACCGTATTAGTTTAGTACTTGTGTCTGCAGTGTCACTGGTAAGTAAAAATACATATATTACTATATTTTCTCTACTAATACATGCTTTTAGACATACCTATCAAAATATTTTAAATTTGATAAAGGGAATTGAGTGCGCCACAGAAATGATACCGGTTTGAATAATTAGATCTTTTCAAAACATTAGTTAGTCTGTCATGTGAACTTGAATCTATAGAGTAACACTATTTTATATGGTTTTTTAGAAAAATCTAAATTAAAATGCAAATTAATAAGGTATCATCAGTAATTTTATTTGATCTACTAGGCTACAGAAGAAAGCTGTTAATTCAGAAATAAATAATTATAGCACTGATAACATAGTCCGTACCTATTATGAATCAGTAGAATCAGTGACTTATTTTGTAAATTGAGTAACTACTGTTTTCCGAAAACTCTCGAGGTATGCACAAATGTGAATAGCATTCGTAGAACAGGTGATTGCAGGAATGAACCTCAAGCAGTAGTCAGATCGAAAGACAAGATACTCTTGTCTTTTTGCAATTGTATGAATTGTTGCTTGCTATATTCAACATGTGCCAAAAATGATTGCTAATATTGCTAGGATCATTCGCTCTATTTTCATTGTGTTATTCTATACCTATATCTATGATTCTATGATTTTACATACAACTTCCTATAGAATAACTTGTGATAAATGAGTCAGGATGCCACACACTGTCACAAACACAAATCCTCACTCAACACACACACACATATACACACATAGACATCGCACACCTGTGGTCAAGTACCTAAGTTTTTTCTCTGGAACTGAGTTAGCACTGCAGTTATTGTACGAAAAATATTTGAAGACACCAGTGGATGAAGGTGTTATGTTACAAAATCAATTTTTTTCAGAAATTAAGTTTTTTTTATGTATTTTTTCTCAAAAGTAGTGCAACTTAACCCCTTCATACATTCACAAGACTCGAGTGTTCTTGAATTTCTGGAATTTTCAATGGTGCTATGTGAAAGATGGGTACAAAACACCTCCATTCATGCAAAAAGGACAGTTTTTAAAATGCGACATAGCACCTTCATCTACTCGTATCTTCATTTACTTTCTTGGTAGCAAACCGCATTGTACCATATCTAAAAATGGATAAAAGATACTCGTCAAAAGGGAAAAAGCATCATCGTATCAACGCAAAAAGAAAAAAGGCTTCTTCTAAGATTAATGTTCTATTCCACAAAATGTAACCACCGTATCTACTTACCTAGACATTTTATTACTTTGTCATTGCGTATTTCAGTGCGTCAAATTCCAAAAATAGTTCTAGGGCGGTCAATACAGTAGATTATGATACTAGGTATGCAATCTAAGCCTATATAAAAGAAATTGTAACTTATAGGTGTATTTGTACATTTCACCCAGTCAATGACAATTAAAGGTTTGCTGCAATTAAGACAATTAAAGGTTTTTGTTTGGATAAAAATTGTCGTCTCATAATTATTACAGGTGCATGGGCAATTGCATGTCACCGGTAGGAAATATTACGATTTTAATCGAGCAGATGTTGCCAAATTATGATTTCTGGAACAAAACGTTACTTCCAAAGTTGAAATTTTGTGATGAAAAAGCGATGGTATCTGAAATAATAGATACACGGAAATGTAGGAGTTTAGAAATTAGAGAACCAGATCAAACTGAATGAAAATTTAAAAAAAAAACGCATATTTTGACTATGTATTTGTATATTTGTAGTAATTTTATATGTACAAAATAATTCAAGAATTTTTAATTTCTTGTTTTATTTGTGGATTATTAGTAAGTGCATTATCTATTTACTATTTACATTTACTGTTAGAAAATATTACTTCTCTTCCTTTTTATACATTTTATCTAATAGATATACACTTTATTTTTAATTTATATAATTGTATATAAAAAAAATTCTTCACTATTTTCTACTATTAACACTTACACATTTTATGAATTTCGCACTTTTTTAAAATATAGATAGGAAGTAGGTGAGGTTGTATAAAATACACGAAAAGACAATACTGAAAGCAAAATTGAATATCCTTATACCTCACGTGATCCCATAACAGGCCATCTGTATATACGTGTTCAAAACAAACAGCGCTCTGTGCGTTAGGCCAAAATTTGGAAGTGCGTATATTAAGGCAAATTGACGAAAAGATACAGAAGTAGTTTAAAATGTGTATGCGATGCTTGAAATCTATATAAAAAAATTTTTAGATTTACCAATATATTTTCAATCCTATTTCTTAGGTTACTTTAAAGTATTCATTTTTATTAGTATTCTACATTTTGTGTGGTCTTTCTTTGGACACCAATAGCACATTAGATATTTGCCTTATATATTTTTTTTAAATTTAATATTCTGAATGAACATTTAAATGGTTTAAATTATTAAATTCGATAATGACAAAAATAGGTTAAGTTTGTTAGAAAAACATACTTAACGATACGTATACACACAATTCAAATGGCTACAAGCTACAACTTATACATATATTTAAATCTGTCTCTTAAATGCATGACCCTTTTTGCGCAGAAAAACAAGGAAGTTCATTAAGGCAGCTCACTTGTTAGCAAGTTAGAAACTGTTGTGGTCATGGAGAGAAAAAGAGCGTCAGTATAATCCAACCGAAACAAACACTTCATTTACGAGGTGAGTTTTATAAGAGTTTACCGAAGTTATGTGTCAATGGTAAATTTGCATGTGTACTTATACGATATACAATATTATGTTTCTGAAATGAGTTAGATGCTAACACCGTGTGATAGAAAAGAAAGCATTTTTTTAATATTACATTTAAGATATTAACTTATCAGTAAGGGCCGAATTTATCGGCATTTGCATATTTTTTGCTGAACGGCTTCGAATTAATTTAAAATTTTCTTAGCCTTTCAGATAATTTTAAATAAAATAACATCATTTTTATCGCATATATTACTGCATATTTAGCAATGAATGCATATAATTTGCAAATTACACTACATTTCGTCATTTTTAAAATTTTAATAATTTCGCCAAGGCTAGTACGTATATTGCTGTGGATTGGCACCCCGGGTTTCGGAAATTTAAATTTGTATTTTTGTTCAGTCCGGATTGGTTTTGTCAGAGCAAGGATAGAGTTTCCGCTATTCTAATATTTGTTATTTTGAAAAGATTTTGTTAATTGATTTAATTGTTAGTATTATTTTATTTGTTCAGTTGTGTAAAGTTAATTTCATTTATTTGTACATTTTGCGTGTACCAGTATTGTATATAGTTTATACGCTAGTATTTTCTTTGCGATGCGTTGCGGCTTCATCGCACGCAGATGTTGTAAATTTGTATATATGACTGTGTTACCTTGAGGCCCTCTCAGTTACCAGATTGACGAGCGGGAGTACTGTTTTGTTTTAGTTTTCTTGGTTACCGTTTTTGGTAATTCATTTTTATTTTAAGATGTAGTTCGTTTGTTTTGAAATTTTAAAATCGTCCATCTAGCAACTCAGTTTATTAATAGGTGTTATATCGTTGTGCACAAATTATATGTAAGGCTCTTTAATAATTTTCGTTTTAGAAGTGATCGCGTTTAGAGTTTAAATTTTCCGTTTTTTTTTTTGTAGTTTTCAATTGTATTGTATTTTAATCACCTCGGGGTAGGTGAAGAGAAGCTTTGAGCTTGATTTAAATTTCATTTTGATTGTGTTTGTTTCTTCACGTGTAAGTTAATTTAAATTTTAGTTTGCTTTGAATTTTTGAGACCACGTGGATTTTTTGTGGTATAAGAAATTCCTTCTAGAACGAATCTACCATTTTGTTTGCTAAAGGATTTGCATTGTCCTTTTTAATTGTAAATTCACGAAGGGGTTATTTTAATCCAAGACATTCAGTCTTAAGGTTTTTTCCCCTGTTGTTTGTAATTAAATGTTTTTTTTTCTTTTTTCTTTTTAAACAATAAATTTAATGATTGTAAATATCATTTTAAAATTACAGTTTTTTTATTTTTGAATCAGCCATTTCAATTTTTGGGGATTTTAAAGAAAGTCAAATTTTACAAACGCCCACTATTACTTTTCATGAAAGTTACTCTGAGTTCTAAGAATCTCTTGCGCCCTTTTGAATTTTTATTTGCTGAGCTAGTTAAATTAATGTTGTCATTTTTAATTTCTTTAAACTTATATGCTTGTACAATCAGTTCACAGCAGTATGTTGGGCTCTGGAAGCGCACATCCGGTCTGGCCGCTTCCCAAAAAAATATAATTTAATACGTAATAACACCAACACAGAAGGCGAGTTAGCGTACATTACCACTTATTTCAAAACACTGGTTCAGACAATTAAAGCACTGGAAGCATTTGGTGAAATCCTCGTAAAAAAACCTTGAAAGAAAAACGGTCATTTGAGGATCTTTTAGAAATGCACCAGGTATGGTTGCTAAAAAACCCTATATCAAACTTGAAGCTATTTTATCCAAGAATCCGGGATTTGCCGTTGTGTAGGAAATATCCCATATATTGAATGGATCTGGTTGCAATGACTGCACCATATATAGCAGTAGAAAAGTTACCATAGTACGAATACACACTAGTAGCAACTTGTGATGTTGAACGATCCTTTTTAAATTACAAAACCATTCTACCTAACAGGAGACAATGTTTGCTCAAAAAAATTAGAAAAATACTTGCTTACCATTTTAATAATAATTAAATAAAAATTGTATTTATTTTATCAACATTAAAACTATGTTTACAGCTTATCTCCTGTCTTATTTTTTTCCTAACATCAGTTTTAAATGAAAAATATGCATTATAAAATCACTTGCTGATTTTTGTAATGCATATTTTTCATATTCAAATGCATATTTTGCCTATTTAAATGCATATTTTATATTCTTAGAAGCATATCTTACATGCATATTTTGTTATTTTTTAGTGTATATAAATTCGGCCTTTACTTATAAGTGTCTGTTTACTACTGATTTAGGTGTTGATTATTGATGTTCTACTTCGGTAGAATAGACATATCTCTTTAAAAAATAATATTTTGAATTTGATATAAATTGTTTGAGGCAAGCACAGTGGTCCGAATTTAGTAGAAAACGGAACTAATTATTATTTTTTTTTCATTAAATGGACTCTTGATCAATTATAGATCATGGAAAAAAAAGTGAAAAAAATCAGATTGTTTAGAGTTACTTTTTAGAGAGGAAGGATGAAATTATTGAAAATTAATCCCTTGCTATTAATACTGTTTATTCACTTATCATAGTCTAAAATAATGCAGAGAAATGAAAGTACGGAGATAAACTTAAAAGTGTGGATAGTTTGTGGTTGCTTTAAGGGGCAAATTCCCTAAATATTATTTTCTTGTGTAAAATAGTATTTGGACCGAATGAGAGAGTAATTAATAAAACTAACCTTTGTTCTTAGTTAACTTTCACCAAGTAATGCTAGGCATATAGCGCACACATTAGAGATTATACAGTAAAAGATGTTTTCTTGGCAACATTTTAATGGACTTTCCTAGTATAAAGTAAGCTAATAATTACTTAACACGGCTATTAAACGTACGTTTATAGTTATTTAAATTCAAAAGTTGGTGTAATTCGTAGTATAAAAAACTACACTGGGACACTAAGAAAGATATTTTAACAATAATCCAGTTTATAGTTCACTAAATAAAGAGGGTATTCTTCATTACACTTACTAACATTACTATATAAATAGGATAAGGTTGCCGGGTATATGTATTTATTTATATATGATATATTATTTATGTATTTATTTATATTGGAGTATTGTCGAGATTCCCAATAAAATAAATAACTTTCAAATAAGCATGTGATAGCACGATGTTTTTACAGACACTTCAAGCTATCTTTGGTAATTTGTGCAAAGCGGGGACTCGCGGAGGTTTTTTTTTAATGTCTCTAAAACCGAAGTTGATGAATATTAGGGGAAAGTGTGCACTTAACTAACTTCATATAGCTATATTACCTTTAACAAAACCGTGTGATACTTGATTTTTTTAAATGTAAAACATTAGGCATTCAGTATTTTTTATAGAAAGCACTTGAAGGATTACATTCTTTAAAAAAAAATGAAAAAATTAACTGAAAATTTAGTGTGTGCACAGAGCTAGGTCGAAAAATAACGGAAGGAATAACTAATAATAATTAAGAAAACCAATAGTCAATTCGCTTTTAAATATTTTAGTTGATATTTACTAACCTGATAGATATTTCACCACTTTTGTAATAACATGAAACGCTTGTAAAATGCAGAAAAGTTTTTTTATTGACCTGATATTCTGGAACTTGCAGGTATGTTTATATATAAATAATATAATATGTATAAAATTTCAGTGCGATAAGAAAAGTTAAAAAAAAAATAACATTTAGTTCCGCTTGTATCATATTTTGGACCACTGTGCAATGATTTGAAATAAATATGTTGTGAAAGATATAAAATAAGATAAAAGCTTTTCTCGTATACAAGCATATCTACTTGTTTTACAGAGTAAATTTACTTTCTTATATTAAATACTTATGCTAAATATCTAGTAAAGTATGCTAACTACCCTTTTGTGTGCGAAGTACAGTTATATGTAAATAAATAATTGAACATTTTATGGTTAAATAATTAAATGATAGATACAGTTTATGTATGTTTAAATAAAATTATTGGCACACCTCATTTTTCGTATAATTATTTATACAGTTATTCGAAAAATGTCCGATTGTTTTATCTATAGGTATTTCTAACAGTAGCTATAATCTTCCTTAACTGCAGTTAATTCTTTTAGACACATGTTGGCTGATAATATCCTAAAGAAAGCAAAAATATAAATAAAAAGAATTTCTTAGTATTAGAGTTCAATACTCAAAGGTAATGAATTATAATAGTAATAATAATAATTTATTAAGTTGCCCAACAGATGAAGATCCAATTACAGGACAACAATACTATCATTAAAACGTACATATGTAAGTGATTAAAAGTAAATAAACTATGATCTAAACTATACTATAACTAAACCAGTTGGAAAAAAAAAACAAAAACAAAACTTAGTTCTAGTTCTTAAAGGTAATACAATAATAATACTAATATGTAAAAAAAAAAAAAAATAAGCTAAAGATAAGTAACGCTGCTATTGCAGTTATCCATAACAAATTTCAGTGAGCAAAAATTTATGTCAACATTAGGGATAGAATTAAATATCTGGCACATACGATATATAGGGGATTTAGAAAGCAAATTAGTTCTGGGTGTAGGATAGTAGAAGGTCTTGGAACTTCTAGCCGATAGCCTAGGAACATTGAAATTGATTTGATTAAGTAAAGATTGCGAATCTATAAAATTATTTAATAAGTTAAAGAGAAATTTAATACTAGCTTTGTTGCGTCGGAGATCCAGAGAATCGATGTTAAACATGTTTAAAAGAAGAGCATGACTAAAACCTTGAGGAGGATATATAGTTTGTTGTCTGAAATATAAATACTTTAGAAATCGGCGTTGAACTTGCTCGAGAAGGTAAACATAACAATTATAAATGGGAGACCAGATAACAGAGGCATACTCAAGTCTGGATCGAACAAAAGCGTAATAGAGGGTCATAACACAATCGGTACGAGAAAAACGTCTAGAGGTTCTAATTATAAAGCCAAGCATTTTAAGAGCGTCGCTACAAATGCCAAGAATGTGATCAGCAAACGACAGTTTACAATAAAAAAATCACCCCGAGATCCCTAGTAGTGATATTTCTCTCTAAAACAGTGTTGTTGTAGTAATAAGTATGCGTAATAGGTTTAAGTTTTCGGGAAAAAGTCATTACCTTACACTTGCTGACGTCCATGTTTAACTTATTAGCAGTGCACCATTCGCTTACAGTATCAATCTGATTCTGGAGATAAATACAGTCATTAGAACTTTCAATAGTAGTAAATATTTTAATGTCGTCAGCAAAAGTACGCTAGATGGCGAGCGAGTAGACGCACGTGGTCGTTCGGTTTGCGATAAATTATTATATTATTTTAGTGTACTGGCATTACTATAATCGATTTGTGAATTCCATTGTTATAATCAAAGACTGCAGTTGCATATTTTTAGTTTCGACGTATATTTATCTACGTTTCTTTTGTGTTAAACGAACCATGGTTCTGTCACGTGCCCAAGTAGCGGAGTACGAGGAAATTATTGTGGAGGCCTTCAAGAAGGAGACGTTTATTGCATCCATTGCTGCATCTATTAGTGCCGTTGTAGAGAAGCAAATGGAAATAATTATCGAAAAGTTTAATAATAAAATCACGGCTCTAGAAAGTGAAGTAGCATTACTTAGGGACCTCTGTTTAGATGTACAAAAGACTAGCGGGGAAAAAACAGACGCCATGCAAAAACTTTGCGAAGAAAAAACGGACAGCCTGGAACAATATAGTAGGCGAAATAATTTACGTATGTTCGGAGTAGCGGAATGTGTGAATGAAAACGTAGAAGAAGTGGTCACCGACATATTAAAAACTAAATTAGACATTAATATAATACCCGCGTACATCGAGCGTTGTCATCGGGTAGGAAAAAGGAAAGAAAACAGTAATCGTCCGATTATCATTAAGTTTGGATCATTCAAGTTCAAGGATGCAGTCAACAAATCTAAGAAAAAATTGAGGGGTTCCAATATCTTCCTTAGTGAAGATCTAACTCAAATACGTTTGAATAAACTTAAGAACTTGCAAGCACAGCACGGAAAAAAGAATGTATGGAGTAGAGATGGATCTGTGTATTATAAGTCAGGGTGTAATAGAGAAGGTTGGTGTTTATTTTTAAAAATTGTTTAAAAATGCTAGTATAAGTATGCTTTTGTTTGTCTACTTGATATTTGCGACCGTTCGGTACGACAAGTTTATTTTTGCTTTCTTTTTCCCTTTTTGTTCTTAGTATAATAATAATAACAATTAGTTGCTTGGTTGATTGGACATTTGTTTCATTCTCTAGAGTGCATTTTGCGTTTAGTACTTTGTCTCTGTCAAGGATTTATATTTGATTTAGAACATAGTTGAGGATTATCTCTCTAGCGTAGTTGTAAGTTTTTGCATTTAGTTTAATATAAATTTGTTCTTAGTTACCGTTAGAAGCGATTGATTACTGTTTCCCTGGTCTTTGGTTTCATTTTTATATGCGAATTATTTCTTAATTTCACTTTTTACATAAACGTATAATTTAGTTTTGCTGTTTGTGTTTGTATTACGAAAACAGTTGATATACTATTAAATTTTAATTCTTTCTTATATTTTAAATTAATAATTGCTTTATTTATCCTACTGTGTTAGTATATTTACATACATGTATATATATATATATTTTTTTTTTTCTCTCTTGTATTGCATTCGTGCGGCGGAGTGGCGTTAACTTAGTTTCACTGTTTGCTTTGATTGTTATTATGTCTGCATGATGGCACATACATTTAGGCTGTCGCACCTGAACGTTAGATCTTTGACTGCCTCCTTTGTTGCTCTCCGGGATCTTTTGCTTGAGCAACAGTACGATATATTTGGCTTGACTGAAACTTGGCTGTCCGGAAGTATGGATTCATGCAGATTGTCTATAGATGGCTATAAACTTATACGCAGAGATCGTGGGTCAAGGGGTGGAGGGGTTGCCTTTTATATTCGATCTAATATTAAAATCAAAGTTATACCTACTGAGAACAATATTGAGCAACTATGGTTGCTGCTGAACATGGGTGGTGGGTGCAAAATTTCTGTAGGTGTTGCATATCGACCGCCAAATGTTAGTTATTCTGTTTTTATCGATCATTTGGAGAGTACATTCTCACATATTATACCAGCGTGTGATCATCTGGTTCTCATGGGGGACTATAATATAGATATGTTAAATCCTACCGGTGGACCAGCGCTTGCGCTCTCAGATATGTTTGAGTCGGTCGGTCTTACACAAATTATTGATAGACCTACGAGAATAACTCCGGCATCTTCTACTTTGCTTGATTTGGCACTAATTTCCGAACATTTGACTGCTGTTGACATTGGGGTTGTTGGCGTGCATGCTATCTCAGATCATGAATTAATACACTTTTCGTTGTGCAATCTACGGACTACTAGTGGCATAACTATTAAAAAATATCGAAGTTACAAGCATTTTAGTTATAATGATTTTATCGCCGACTTTTATAATTTTCCTTTTCCTGCTGTCTTTGAAATTATAGATGTTGATATTAAAGTAGATTTTTTATGCACTAACTTACTCAATTTATTTAATATACATGCTCCTTTGGTTACTGGCAGATTCCCGAGACCCGTAGCGCCGTGGATTACTGACACTATCAGAACATTACAGAGACTGAGGGATGTAGCGCTTAGGGATTTTCGTGCTGTGCGTACTGTTGCTAAATGGAACTACTATAAAGAGTTACGAAATTATACACAAAGTGCAATAAATAGGGAGCGTAAAGCGTATCTTGAATATCGGCTACGGATTTCTGGCGTTGGAAAAACGTGGACTGCTTTAAGACAGACTGGAGTAAATTACTCTAGGGTGACATCAATACCAGATCATTTAAAAAGAAACTTGAATGATATGAATAATTATTTTGCAATTACTTCGATACAAACTTGTCAACCAGTATCAGCCTATATAATTTTTATTCTTCCAATACAATGTTAACTAATTCTTTTTCATTTTCTTTAGCTACTGAATTTACCATTCTCAAAATTATATGTGCGATCTCCACCAAAGCTAGTGGCTATGATGGTTTGGATATTGGGATGGTTAAGCTTGCGTGTCCTCAGCTGACTCCTTACATTGCTCACATTGTTAATACTTGCATTTTGCAGAATGTGTTCCCTGTGAGCTGGAAGCGTGCAGTGGTTAAGCCGCTCCCTAAAAATAGTAATCCTCTAGCTTTTTCTGACTTGCGTCCTATTAGTATTCTTCCGGTTCTGTCAAAGGTCTTGGAGAGGGTTATTGCCGATCAACTTACGTCCCATTTAAACAAACATCATATTTTGCCCACTACACAGAGTGGATTTAGAGCCGGTTTTAGTTGTGCAACTGCACTTTTAAATATAATTGATGACATAATTCGTGAGTTTGATCGTGGAAATTTAACAGTTTTGTGTTTACTTGATTACTCCAAGGCCTTTGACACTATCAGTCATGAGTTGCTGTCTGCGGTCCTACACTACATAGGTTTGGACAGTGACGCTGTTGCCCTTTTTGGTTAGTTATGTAATAAATAGACAGCAATTGGTTAGTTTGGATGGGCGTGAGTCTGAGTTGCTGACCTTGACTTCTGGTGTTCCGCAGGGTTCTGTTCTTGGACCCCTGTTGTATATCATTTATACATCTCAGCTTCATAAGGCTTTGAAATACTGTAAATATCACTTTTATGCTGATGACACGCAGCTTTACTATTCCTTTTCAGTTAGCAGTATGGTAGATGCCTTTAAAAACTTAAATTCCGACTTGGAAAGTTTGGTTTCACTTTCGTCTGACCATGCATTGAATATTAATGCTTCCAAGACGGAATTAATTCTCTTTGGCCCACAAAATAAAAAACAGCAGGTTCTTTCATGTGGACTAAAGGTATATGTTGACGGTGCAGAAATTAAATTTAGTTCATCTGTCAAAAATTTAGGTGTTATTATAGATGAGAAACTAAAGTTTAATGATTACATAAACAAATGTACACAGAAGGCATATGCTTCCTTAAAGTTAATATACAGTCACAGATGTTATTTGAATAAAAACTTAAAGATATTACTGTGTGAGTCATTGGTGTTGTCGTTGTTTAATTATTGTGACGTTTTATATGGCACTTGTATTGATTCCTTCTGTGGTCGTAAAATTCAGAAAGTTCAAAACTCATGTTTAAGGTTAGTATTTGGTATACGCAGGTATTGTCATGTCAGTCACAAATTGAAGGATATTAAATGGTTAAATATGCGTAATCGTAGGTTGTTGCATTCGGCATGTTTGTTTCATAAAGTTATAACAACTGGTAAGCCTGAGTATTTGTCTACGAAAATAACTTTTAGGACGGATGTACACAATTTGAATATTAGATTTAAGGGCACCCTGACACCACCGAGACACAGGACTCAATTTTTTAAGAAGTCGTACTCTTATCAAATAACTAGAGTGTACAATGCGATTCCGTCTGACATTAGACAGTCATGGTCTTTGGGGGCTTTTAGGAGGACGTTCTGTCGTTTTCTCTTTGGCGCGCAGGTGGGACAGTGTTTAACTAGTTAATTTATTTTTTTGGTTAACAATGCTCTGTACGGGATGACGGGTGTTATTATTATTATTATTATTATTATTATTTATTATTATTATTATTATTATTATTATTTTTACATATTGTTAATTAAAGCTTTCTTTGTATGCTACTCTCTCTCTGTATGTGTGTGTGTGTGTGTGTGTGTGTCGGTGTGGGATTGCATGGAAGACCGATTCATAATCGAATGTGATCCCTTTCCTTCTAGTTCTAGTTTTATTAGCATTCTTGCTATTTGGCTTTTCTTATTATTTTCATTGATTTATTGTAATTTTATATTATTATTTTGTATTTTATATTATTATTTTTGTATTTCTGGAAGGAATAAATGATATTATTATTATTATTATTATTAAAAAGAAGTTTCTGGCAGGACAAATCATTACAAATATCGTTAATGAAAATAAGGAATAAAAGTGGACCCAGATTAGTGCCTTGAGGAACTCCAGAAGTAGGGCAGAAACCGGAAGAGTTGTAGCCCATATATCCCACATAATTCTTTCTATCTTTCAGATAAGACGTAAACAGAATAACAAGTTGAGTTGAAAAACCAAAAGCATCCATCTTATGTAAGAGGAGATCATGGTGAATACGATCGAAAGCTTTGGTGAAATCCACAAAAATAACATCAGTTTGTCCATTGTTGTCAATGTTGTTCGATATGAATTGAGTAAATTCAGCTAAGTTGGTAACAGTCGAGCGTTTACTAACAAAGCCATGTTGGTTAATGCTTATAAGTGGATGTATTGAAGGATAGATACTAGAGTAAATGCACTTTTCAAAACCTTTTGCAAAATTATTGATAATAGCGATTGGACGGTAATTAGCAATATCCTGTTTATCACCCTTCTTGTAGACAGGTATTAAACGCGTAGTTTTCCAAATATCAGGAAAAGAGGCAGTGCGAACGGAAAGATTGAAGATGTAGCACAATGGTACAACCGCAATCTTTTAACAGAAAGGGAGGTAATTGATCAGTGCCCATAGTAAAATTGTCTTTAATTGTCTTATGTTGAAAAATATCGCACATTTCCACTTTGTAATAAGCTGAATGGTCTGATGGACTAAATTATAAAATAAATATTAATATACATTCAGAAGAAACGCCTTTGCACTACATTGAATATATGTAAAGTTATTTCGTGCTTTCGTATTTACATGTCGCCTGATTTCGTTCTGATAAATGACATTAAAATTGTGCCTGCATGCGCATAACATAGGTGCAACTATTGATATTCATATATGCACGGTGCTTTTCATTAAAATGCGAATAAAGTAATTCAGAAGTACAAAATATAAACCGCTATGAATCAAAAAAAGGCAAAGCCTTTCATTCATAGCAATTTTCTTCAGAAATACTGGTTTTCAATAAGGTTAAATAAGATGTTTTTCAAAACAAAGAAATATTTCTCTTATTATTACACCAAGAACCTTTGCAGAAGAAGAAAAGAAAATTCTAAATATAACTTGTACTCGTTTGTTTTAAAACCAATTTTGAAAAAATTACAAATGTGGTTTGTTATTTGTACTTAATATATTTGGTTTTAGATCAAGGTTACAACAAAATATTAAAAGTGATAAACAAAATTATTGCTAATAGGATTGAATTATTCTTTTTGATGGTCGCTATATATGCTTCTCCTTGAAAAATGTCTTCACCATTTTCTGAATGATTTATTTCTAATATTCGGAATGGTCAACGGAACACAATTTATGTCATTTTTAGAAAAATCAACTATAAGATGTTCTAGAAGCCTCAACAAAACTTATTTTCTCATAACTGTTCGATTTCGAACAATAAAAAGTCTTTAAATCAATTCATTAAAAGCAGAGAAAATTGTACCAAAAACGTCTACACTAATTAAGCTTTGTAGTCTTAAATTGTTGACTGTCACTCTTATGTTATTAACACGACATCTATCAACAGAAAATCTGATTTTGTGAAATGTGTTATCCTCAAAACTTAATTATTGGTAATTGGTGGGAAATTTAGCATCCGCATAATGTGAAAAGCATCCTTTTCCATTCATTACTGCTACTAGGATCTATAGGAGAGAGGATGTTATCTTAAACTTAATCCACTAAGTTCGGGCCCTTGAGGTAGCTCTAAATACTGTTGCTTGAGATATTTTTGAGGTCTTCTTAGAAAAGATCGACGTTCTCAAATAGGGTAGTGGCAGAAAATGTATTAAGCTTTATATTGGTTCTGCAAACACAGTTGGCACTCAATTTCATTGGAAAGTAGTGATCAGCGATATTTCACGAACTGTGATTCTTTCACGGTGATTGGAGAATCACGGATCACGGCCGTGAGTGCAGAATTCTAAAAGCAGTGATTCGTGATTGCCGTAACAATCAACGGCGAGGCGCGACTGCGCACAGCAAATCGTCGATCACTGCTTGGCCATTGGCAAGTGAACAAATAATATCGGTGAATTAACGACCCTAAAACTGTGATTGCCGGTTGCCTATTGAAAGTTGAATATATCAAATCTATGAATGAACGTACATATTATTATATCAGCTGGACATGACGGAGGTTATCTTCTTACAATATATTTATGTTTTTCAAATGTAAATATTGATATTCTTTTATACAACTATATTATATCTGCAACTGTATAAGGAATATGTATTTATTTTTACCTAGTGTAATGGCCCCTAGTAGCAAAATTTAAATTTCCCGCAATTATTTTTAGGAACTTCAACATTGAAACACGAAATTACCAATGATTTTGTATTAGATTACAAGATTAGTTACTTTGATGTCTTTTGTTGAAGTTACTAAGGATAATTGTGGGCAATTTAAGTCTTGCTACTAGAGGGGATATTGTATTATAAAATTAAATATATATCATTAGTTTTAAAGTACTAATTCAAAAATAAAAGTATTTTTATTAAATTGTAGGTAGTATTAATCACAGCTTTTTTGAAATCTTCGCTCACTTTAAGAATTATATCTGTGATTTTATTATTGTAAATGTTACAAAATGAAATTAGCTTTATTTCATTTTTTATATTTACTATTTGTCTTAATTATGAAAAGAAATGTGCATACAAATCTTTGCGTTAATATTCTCCTTAGAGAAATATGTAGATTTACAATATTTTTCTCTTATATGAATTTTATAAATTTTTCAACTTTAAGTTAAATTTTACTTTGTCTAATGCTGTGTTATAATTTGTTATTAAAACATAAAAATAGGATTAAGTTTAAAAATCATGAAAAATATTTCTGTAGACCTAATTGTCTACGGAAAGCCCAAACTCAGGCCGTATAAATCATTTTAAAATATAAAGAATCTCTTCGTAATGAAATATAAAAGGCATTATAACGCATCTTTTTTCGTAGGTGGTGCACCAAGCCGTCGCATTACCTCTAATGGTTAATGATATATACTAATATTTATTACTCGCTTTATTTCTTCAGCGTGCGCTACACTTTATTTATTATATTACGGACTAATAGTTTAAGGAGAGAAAAATGTTGTTGCCGAAAAATACTTCATAAAACAAACTCAGATGATTTCTCAATTTGGAATCATTTAATAAGTCTATATCGGCAGCACAACCTCGAGTTACGGCTGCATCAAATGCAATAATCGAAATTCAGCGTACCTCGAAGACGAAATAGTCCCTAGAAATATAGATGCATTGCAGTAGTGTTCAAACATAAATATAATTACCCAACCTTTCTTTAGTTGTATAGAGAAGTTTTGCGCTTTGGCATCATCAGTTCCATATGAACGAATATTTTCGAAAGTTGGCCAAATCCTCAGCTACCGTAGAAATGGCCTAATTGAAATAAATGAATGAATGAAATAATATGTTACTTTTTAAACTTAAGTTTTAAGTTTAACTGTTTATTCGAATATCTAGAATATAAAACATTCTTGCTTTTCGCATTGCAGTTATGTTAGCTATGTGTATTACAAATTTATAAAAATATAAATTTGAGTTTTTCTTTTGATATATAAATGTTTTCCAAAACTGAAAATGTGTATGGTAACTCTAACGCTGCGAAAAGAAAAACTCCTCACCTCCTAACCTTACTAACCCATCAGCAGTATACACAATACACGAATAACGATTAACGATTATACTGAGATATGATATCGATGAGTCAATACAGTGATCGCAATCACCGTTTATAATCACCGATATTTATAAATCACATTCACGACTCACGACGTGATTTAAGAATCACCGTTTCGCTCATCACTATTGGAAAGTCCGATTCTATGTAAGTAATTTCTGATTCTGCAATGAGTTCTAAAAACAGAAACAATTACACTGGCATTTTTGGAAAGTAACATCTTAACAAGAATGGACAAATAGCGTCGGGACCTTTGATAGCACGGGGCAAAAGTTCGCTTATTGACTGTTATGGGCTAGAACAAACCAAAAAAAAAAGATGGCGATTGCGCGCACACATTCAAAATTTGTTACTTGTCAAGTTGACATATTCATACAGCTGTTACTCGCTCGTTCGTAATGTATAAAAACTGTCAAATGACGATCAAGAGCTGTTTTGACAAGAAGCCAGATTGACACCCTATTGGCTGAAACCACCTCAAAAAGCTGGCGATTGCGTGCATTTAAAATTTTATAGTTATTTATTCTTGTTTACATGTTTCTTGCCGCAACTGAGATTGGTAAAATCCATTCTTCTAAATAACTCGACTGTTAAAAGAATAGACATACTTATGTCTAACAGCATTTAGTAATTGCGAATCGACTTCGATGCATGCACTCAATTCCAGTACGCCAGGTCATGTCAACAATCTTTATCTCATCTTGCATCTACTATAAAATAACCGCTCGACATTTTCTCTGCAAGTGCACCATTAAATATTTTTCAGAAAGTATAGCTTGAGGTCGCGTATTCCTTCCGTACTTCTAAGAACAGGCATTCGCATATTTTATAAGTCTGATGCCGATGAATAATACAGTTACCTATGTTTACTCTTACTTATCTGCGGCTTACTCTTTCTGGCATTCGAGCCTGCTTGATCTGCTTACGTGAATGTAAAATAATTATTGCTCGACCGGCGCCTTGAAATATGTCGCGTGTAGGTACGTGGTATGCATAGGAGGGCGTAGTATAGTCTGCACTTAGCACCGTTAGAGTAATTGCACTTGATTCTTTATTACTGCGAAACAGGTTTCGCAGGTATGAGCGGAAAATATTTATAACGATTATATACTACACATGGGTGTTCTATGATAGGTCTATTCATTTGCAATAAAGTTAGGCAGTTGATGCATACCAAACTAAATAAATAATTTTTTGAAGTAATAGTGTTTTTGATTAAATTAACGTTAATTGTTTTTTGGTTTCTATGGCTTTTAGATGTCGCTATCTTATAGGTAGATTTAAATATAAGTGCTGATATTTTGTATACATATGAACATTTCTATTATTTTTCTATATAATTGTTGCGCGGCCATGTAACCAATCTGTCGATAAATGGGGGTTTTCCTAGCGTCATTATTTACATTTTTCCATGTATTTTTGATCATTCTAGATCTAGTATTGATATAAAGATATCCAGAAGGACGTTACATCAAAAAATAAAAGGGCAAAATTATCGCGAAAAATAAAAAGCAAGTTTTCTACTTCTCGTTCTTGGGGAAATTTTGCACCTGCAGTCAAATATTACCACTGCCAGGAAAATGTCTCGACTAGTAAAATAATCTTTTAAGTTACAGTTAGTACACCACTGATTGCATATGCTAGTATTACATTAACGGGTTAATATATCAAGTGAAAATTGCCCCTGGGGTTTAATTTTTCCACGGAAAATTCCTGCATCTGGTAAAATTTAGTGGATGCTTTTATATATCAAGGAAGTACTTTTTCCACTGCAATGTAAAATTCCCTGGTAGGTGGAATATGCGAGCAATTTATTTACCCTGTAATGTTTTCACCACTGGATCAACTTACACAATGATGATATTTGACTTTAAGTATAAAATTGACTCAAGGAATTAAGAAGTTATAAAAATTGCCTTGCATCTTTGGGAATATTTCTCTTTCTAGAAAAAACGCAATGTATAGTTTAACTTCTTTAGCAGATATTATGCGGGGTGTAATAACGTCTGTATTTTCAATTTCATCTCTTTCCTACAAATCAACTCTACAGTTTTAGATGTAAAAATACGGCTTATGTACGTACATAATTCGCAGTACATGCCGTTAACGGTTTATCTAAAGAAATTGGCAAATAATATCTTTTATTTTCAGCAAATGTTTGTCATGGAGTCGAGGTCTTTTTTTACTCTTTGTTTGTACATTTTCTGTTTACATTTGTCAACATTTGTACACACAATAGTACATCTTTATACCTATATTTCATCATGAAAAGAAACTTCCTATTAATATAAAATATCTCTAGATATTTGTTAACATTGAGGTACAAAATAACAAAATACTACTTCAACAAAACAACAAATCAACGGCAGTGTTTGCTACTCCCATTAGATTAGTTAACACTCCTTTCCTATATGACAAATGTTTAGACACACAAACTATATGCAAAACATATTTTAAACTGTAAAATTGTAACTTGCTTAAACTGCAGATTATATCTAACCTAAATATCTAAACCATAACTGTTCTGTAGTCTAGTTGAATTAATGCAGTTTTCAGCAGTATTCTTCTTTTCGGTTATCTAATATTCTATATTGATGCACCGATACTACATTAGTTCTCAAAAATATAACTGCATGATGTAAAAAAAGTCCACAATTAGAGTTTCTGATCGCATCACTGCCTTTTTCCAATGCTATTTGAGTGATCGGAATAATTATGTGGAGTGTCTTAGTTACAAATTTCGTTCTTAGAGTCGATATTTGGAGTTCCCCAAGAATCTATTTTGGAGCCATTCTTGTATTTTTTCTGTCTTATGTATACAGATGATTTAAAAAAATCAGAAGATCAATTCTTTAACTAATTACTACAGCAGGATTTAACAGCTATTTGCAGATAGAGTGAGTGTAACTGCCTGTCATTAAATATAAATGTGTATGCTACTATGTTTCCTTGTAATTTAGGAAGAGTAAATATTGAAAATTGTAAATTGTCTAAAGACTTAAGCACTCGTTTTGGCTCTAAACTGACATTTAACCAACGTATGTTAAAAGTAACAAATCAAGTATTTAACATTAGGTTATATAGTTTGGTTTCTACTGGCGCGTAATCTATGCATTATAAAGTAGAAACAATTGCCCAGCTACTGGTCGGAAAAGGAATTGAAAGTGCAGACGCTCCGTTAAGAAATCAACACTAACCCCAGCGATAAAAAAAGCAGCCCTTCAATAGAGCAAACTTCATGCCAATTGTACTGTTAACGATTACAATAAAGTAAGAAATATTGAACCTAATTTTACATTACCTCACAAAAATAATGCACATAGTGAAGTTCATCACTTTTTTTTCAATTGCTCAGATTGAATTGTGTTTAGCGATAAAACAAAAGTACAGGTGGTGACCGAAAGAGCATGTTATTTTTTCAGAAGATGCGCATTTGCAGAGCAACAAATGTGTGATAAGATCAGTGAAGCATCCTACCTTAGTTATGCTTTGGTTTTGTGTCGGTAGGTTCCGAACCTCTGTACTTTACGAAGACACAATGCCAAACAACAATTAAAACGCGTATTAGATGACATTTTAAAGCGATATAGAACCACCTACACTCGAATAAGAGCTCTTATAACTTTATGCACGATAGCGCATTTTTGGAGACGTGGGAGGTGCTGGTGTTGTCCTTGTCAGGAAATCTTTTCGATTTAAGCACAATAAAGTATCTATGCAGTGTTTAAAAGACACATCCATTCAAACACAACAATAATAATGGGCAATTAATTTGTCAATATTGAAGTTGCGTGGCACAATAATTTCTAAATTCAAAGAAACCATATTCAAGCCTACATCGACAGTATGTCGAAAAGATCAAATGAAGTAATGAATTAATAAAACACTTGTTTGGGTCCTTTTTAGCAACACTTTCCGCCTGATTTTTACAAATGTATAGTAACAATTATTGATTTGTTTTATACTAAAATTGTTGATTGCCCTTACGACAATTTTCCATTTTTGTAACTTTTTATGACGTATAGACCACGAAGATGGCTTAAAAAACCCAAACATGTCGTCTAGATGTTTCTATAAATAAGTTTAGTGAAGAATATCCTTCTGTTTTATTTTTGCACAATTTCTAAATCTGATACGTCAGTAATCAGGACAACATAGATAATTTTTATGTTCGTTCGAAACAAAAATGTTTTTCGCCGTGTTTAAACGCAAACGGTTGTTTAATTTACTACTTTTTGGTTGAACCAGTGCATGTGTTTTCTCGGTATGTAGATTAAATAATCTCAACAGAACTAATTATCTGGGAAATGAATTCAAAAAATTATTGATTGGTACCAGCTATAAATTTGATTGATTTTAATATTTAATTATAGTGCTTGCAATTCAATGGTAAGCTCATGAATTGGAAATGGATAATCATGTAACCAATAAACGACCAAATTGAAATGTATTTCTCATTAATACAGTATGTGGCGCGAAATAGTCACCCACATATTTATACGTACAACATACATACCGTTTTATGGCGTCTGCCGGATATGGCAAGATACGCTTCATACATTATTCTGTTCAGGTATAAATTTCGGTAGCCCCGGAAAGATATATCAGCTAGTTCGGCCGTTCCTCTCATTTACAGAACGTCATAGATATATAGTATAAGAGCAGTTTCCACCGAATGCACTGACTCGCAAACGCACGTACTACATATTTCACGTTGGTAAATCTCCGACTTGTCGATATCTATCTCGGATTTATTTTGTACTCAAATAGAAAATGCTACCAGCAGCGTCTAAATCACCGGATCAGACACGGAGAAAACTGGATGCGGTCGGTAATAAGGCGATCGCAGATTTATCACCGATATGGTTAAGTGGATAGATAAGGCAGATGTAATAATTTGTTACGGTCACATGCTCACCGATCCGTATTCCCAGAGTATAGAAGAAACGGGACAAATTTAGACCTCACTCGACGTAACCGATTAATCATACCAGATTATTTTGTAGTGAGCTTCGCAATTACGATTGTGGTGGCAGTGGTGGCTAAACTGTAAATATACAATTGACGACTATAAAACTTGTGGTTTCTTCCTGCACTGTTTACTGCATAGGTCACTATAAAATTTAGAAATGCACCTTCTTAACAGACGCATAATTATGTAGGTGTTCCACCGAAATGGTTGATTACAATATGTCGAACATCTAACATAAATTTTATTTTGGAACTTACAGGATCTGTGTTCGGGACTACTAATTTGTAGACCGATGCGCCGGGGAGAGAACACAGAGAAGAGGCTGAGTTGTTTTAAGACGTTTATTTTTAAATAATAAATTCAGTATTTACAATATATACATAACATAAAATATAATTCTCTCATAATAAAATACAAAGTATTTTCAGTATTCCGTTTGACGTATATTGCTATACGTATGTTAGTATTTGCTAGTTTACCACCTTTATAATATGACAAAGTTTGTATACATGTATATATGTGTTGGACCTGGTATCCGAAGTTGGCTGAGTGCAACCGTTGAAATATACGCACGAAGCGCGAACGGCCACCGAATACCTTTCCAACTTCTCTTCTTGCTCGCCCCTATAAAGGCGACGATGTCCGGGATTGCAGTTCGTGAGTCACAGCCCGCTGTATGCGAGCTCGTTGCTTGTCGATTCACGGCCGGCGGCTCGGATCTAGGCATCGGCGGTTTTTCGGCGCAAGCGCGGCGGCTGCTTCGTTGACGGCTTTCGGCTCCGATGATTCCTCGGACTGTGGAGCGCTGTCGGATGGCATCGGTAGTAGAAAGCGCGCACCACAATTGCGAGGCGGTGAACGGGCGACGGTATACTTCTCCGGCCGTAAGCACTTGGCGCGGCACGCTCGCGTATGAATGTTCTTAACAATCTGAGTAAGCTTGGATTGGAAAAGGAATCTGAATGTAGATTTTGTGGAGAACAGGATGAATCACCCATCCATCTCCTCTCAAACTGCGTAGCACTGTGCAACTCGAGGGCGTTGCACCTGGGAGCATGTGAAATCGAAGAGGGAGACTTACCTAGACTGGGGCCCTCTGATATCCTACACGTTCTGCAAGGAATAGGATTGGAAGGCCAGCTGTAAAGCAGCAAGAATAGGGGACACAATAGATATTTTAGGTCGCAGTGTAGCATCACCCTTCCATTTAAGGCGCACCCACACGCTCGGGGGTTGACAAACTCCGAATGTTCGGCAACTACCGAATCGTGTGGACGCGACGTCCACACGATTCGGGTTTGCCGAACTCCGAGCAGATACGGGAAAACGCCGAACGTTCGGTATGAGAGTTTAGTGTGGTAGCATTGAGTGATTGCATGAATTAGGTTGGTGTTGGTACAGAAATTATGACTGGTTATGAACCATTGCTGTCACTGCAAACTGAAACTCTATTTTGGTTTCGCGGGAAACCCGGCAAATCATAAATATTTGAAGTTCTGTCATTTTGGTTGAGCATGACAGAAACTCAATATGAATCACGGACACCAGTAATTCATCTTTAGGTTATGAAAATATTGACAACTACAATTACTCATGCTATTTAATCTCTGTTATTTTCCAAGTTTACGATGATGAATGTATGGGTAATTGCGTATACATGGCAAACAAACTCGAACAAAAAAAGTAATTTATTGACCTTCTATATTGTTGTGACCAACGTGATTGTTATCATTGAAAAGTTCATCGTAGAAATTATAGGTCAATCAAAGAAATATTTTTTGCTCAAATTTCTTCGCCATTTTTTATCCAATTATCTACGAGCATTATACACCTGTATGAGTAATATTTACAATGAGGCGAATATGTTTGCACAAAAGCGGTCCACTGGGGATGTATGGATTCTTTATCGCTTCAAATTGAGGGCCGTGAGGAAGGAGGGTGGTTTCTTTTAAATGATTATATATTAATAAATATCATCTAATTTTTTAATTTATTTGCCTCTTTATAGACAAAAAATAATATACGCATTTCAACCAGATCATCACATTACAATATACATTTCGACCCTCTTTAGTATAATTCAAGAAATTTGATGAATTATGAAAAGAGTGGTAAGCTTTTTAATATTTAGGATAACATTGCAATTATTTAATTACTTTATCTCAACATTAGTTTTAAAGATTAATGTTTATAAAACTTAAGATCTTTAATTTACTTGATCAATGTCAAAAAAACACCTTGAATTGTTTATTATCTTTGGCAAAGCTGTCATTTTCAGCATACGACATAGTAGTTTCAGTAAATAAATTTGTATCTGTTACCCGCTGTCATATATAACAGTTATTAAAAACTGTAGGTATAATAGTATGACTAGTAAGAGACGAGCTCACTAGACAGCTGTCAACAGCTTTCCCTCTCACTCTAAATACCTTCCCGAATGTGTGGACGGGTGCATGAACTCCGTCTAGCCGAACATTCGTGCGCCATTTTCCAATGCAGATCGGGAATAGGCAAACAGTTTGCCGACTAGTTCGCCGAACCCCGAACTGCCCGTCCACACGACTAGAAGTTCGCCAAACTAGTGCTGGGAGTTCGGCGAACTCCGAGCGTGTGGATGCACCTTTATATACATACATACATACAGGATCTTGGTCAACGATGGGCTATTTAAGGAAAATATTTTCAGTTTTGTAACACTTTTGGTATACAGGGTGTTGATAACAAGTTTTTACTTTCAACGGAATGGTATAATTTTTTCGATGTATAAAATGTGTTTTTTTTTTTTCAATATGATTTGTAACTACAGGTCAGTTTTAAAGGAAGTATTGTTCTTAACATCGGTTAACATAGAAGGGTTGTGTAAAGAATTATCACGGAAAACACAATTTCTTAGGTTAATTTTAAATCGTATATTGTAAATCAAATAAATGTAGATTATCAAATATAAGTTTTAAATGGAAACTATTATTAGATATTTTAACTCTTTTACACAATTCTAGTTATAACTTAACCTTTAAATTCAGTTCTAAGTGTTTAAAATCACTTAAAATGCTGACTAGATTCTGAACTTTTGACAAAAATACACGCTATGTTTCAGATTTTTAAATTGTTCACGCAAAAGTGGAATTACTAACCAGACGTAATTGTTATTGAATAAGCGAACTCACATAACTTACCTGAGATAAGAATATCCTTATATTTATGCTGCTTGTACACGGTTTCACATTTCGAACTCTGTTATTAAATAAAACCACTTCCGTTCGCAATTAAATGTTTTCTTTATCATACAAAACTGATCATAATCGATGTACAAGAGACTCCTTGGTGGAAACTGGGCATTGTAAACACGCATATTGGAATAAAGAACATTTTGGCGATAGTCTCCCATAGCATCTCCTCATGTACTGAAGAGAAGTAACAAAGAAGGGTTAATTAGTCATTTGTATTTTTTTTTTTGACGCCAGCGTGTTTCAATCGGAAATTTTCACCCTGCGCGATCTGATTATTATATTGTTCTTTAACTGTTTTATATCATTTTAGATATGAATTCTGATCTCTTTTTAACACGTGTGTCATAAAAGGTGATTCTCTCTACGCTTTCCAGGACTTCTGGCTTCTTTCTTCTAGAATGTTTTGAACTTGGATTTTCGCCTCAATATCCTTGGTAAGTTATATTCTTGTTTTTAAATGTTCACTTTAGTTGCTAAGCAGTGCTACCGGTGGAATAATGTTTTAATTTCTTTTTGTGTGAAATCTTTTCGTTTTTTTTATTTTTATTTCGCCTGCAAATTTAATTTTGCTGGGAGTAATTTCAAATAGACTTTTTCTTCTCTTATCCACGCGTCTCTCTTTCAATGTTTTTCTAAACAACAAAACCTCTTTTTTTCAAGTCATTGCTTTCCAAAATCTTCGTATTTCCCGAATATTACGGCATTTGTCGGTCGTCAACATTCGTAAACCGTAAACTAATTTTTTTCCTCTTTTCCCATAATTGTTTGATTTAATTAAAACGGGCTTCTGCGTACTTAAAAAAAAACCGCTTGCTTGTTTTGAAATTGATGCAAACAAAACAAATATACGAACAAGGCATTTCTACGTTGGATATGAATGTGATACGTTGTTCCGAGCAAAAACAAACGACATATTATACATTTCATTCGCTCCTAACATTTCCGGATACCGTTAAAACTTTACTTCAAAGGCGAAGAGGATGTTCGCGTACATATTTTCTTTCCGGAGCAGGTCGGTTAACCACAACGCTTTTTCAGGACGAATTTTTACAAAGTAATTTAATAAAACTCTTTCCGCTGTTTGCGGTGGCACGCGATTAAATCGGAACACTTGCTAAAAATTAGATTACAAAAACTAACAAGATGCGGGAAATAAAGTTTTTCTCTCGACATTGTTGGCACGAATGCCAGTTTCACTCACGCTGCACGGTAATAGCACATATGATAATAGTCGCGAAAATGTAGCGGGGAAGCTGAAATGTAAAGGGATCATAACTATAGAAGAAACGTGCAGTCCGACTACCGTCTAGTTAAATTAATTGAAATTGAAATAAGCATGCACAATGTAGCAATTTCCCGTTTTGTATTAACCTACGGCAGCGATGCGAGGTACTGCAATATGCGGCATTCGTTTGTCTAATGCCATTGCGGTTCAAAACGCTTAGGAATAATGCACCTATGTGTATGTAAGTTGCTTTGGAACGTCACTGTAACAAAATTGAAGGATTTCGGCATAACATAAGAACGGGTTATTGACAACTGTTTTTGTAAGTAATAAATGTATTGTGTAAATATATTAACCTTTTATGATATAATATAAAGAAGAAATTGAAATTAAATCCTTACTATTTTAAGGCAACATATTTCGTCAACAAGGAAGCCATTTTCTGGTTTTGAAAATGTCAGTACTACAAGATACAAATGAATCGTGTAACAGACACATAAATTTAAGTTTATATTAAAACTAAAATATATACAACTGTCGTATTTTACAAATAGTGTATGGAGAAAAGAATAAACATAAAAAAATGGAAAGGATTCAATTTCTTCTCTACACTAATCATATACAACAGGGTTTTCCACGGAAGTGACTGGTTAGAAGTTTTCCGACTTAAGGAAATTCCTCAGCTTTAAAAGTTTAGGGTTCGCAAAATTTGGCACTCTTTCTTTCTAAAATATTTTCACATTTTTATCAATTCCGGTGAACCGGAAGTCGCTATGAACTTCGCTATTTTAAATGGAACAGCTTCTATGCTATTGCATTTTTTTAATTCACCATAATATTCTATGACAATTACTATTAGGATTTCCTATACCTATTTTCAACTTTTTTTAAGATATTACGATTTTTGTTAAAATTTCAACATTTACATTGTTGTAATTGCTTAATTCTTACTTGATTTCACTGTCAGAAGTCGCCCACTTCAAAATTAACAAGTACTAACATTGTTTTACCAAAATTCAGTAAACAATTCCAGTGGCATTATAGAAGGTGTTTAAAAATTAGTGACATATCAAAGAACTTTCAAAGTTGCAAAACTTAATTTCCAAATAGAACATTAAATTCTTCACAGATTTGCTGTAACACGTACACGACACTGCTATAACGGGGACACGGTGAACAAGTATCAATATTTCCGGGATTGATACCAGCAAGAATCAAAAAACTACTTTTCTTTATCTCTAGAGCTTCCGAAATAAATTTATTTCATCATCATTAGAAAAGGGATACATGCTAATAGACACAATTGAATGAAAAAGTGAGGTTACTTACAATCAGAGTAAGGTGGTGGCAATAATATCAAACAATACACAAACAAGACAGTCCAATTTAAAATAAAAAGACAAATACAAGTTAAATGTTAAAAAATTTCAGCATTAACACTGAGATCAAAATTAAAATAATCTTGAAGATATGAATGACAGCAACCGCCATATTGTGACAAACTGCGCGGGCGCAGACGCAAACAACTACGAATAATTAAGTAAGCACCAAGGGTCTCAACAAGGTCTGAACCAGGGGGGCGCACTAAATACGATTTGTTTATACCAGTGTGACGTCACGATTTGTTGTGGGGTACAATCCACCAGGCGGCGACGAATGCTGGAATAAACATATTTTAGTTCTGACAGCGTATTGAGTATTATCGATTCGAGCATTATCAAATTAAAAATTTTGCAACTTGTGTTCTCTTGAACAAATAATTATTCGTTTCATAGGTTGTAGTTTGTATTTCTAGATAAGTGTGTTAGTTGTAGAGTTGCTTAGTGAGTTAGTAGGTTAATTATTAGGTTTTATTTAGTTATTTGGTATAGAACACCTGTGCATTCGACAGTGACATTTTTTTACGAAGCCTTCTTTCTGCAGCAAGTAAGTTAAAAAACAAAATTTTTGTGATAAAAGTGATTTACTGTATGATTGTTGTTTTGGACATGAGAGACCGTTCCTATGCAGTAATGGGTTACACTGACCGGACGTCTTTTAGACATCGGTTTCCTGATCCAGAAAAGGTATGGAACGCTTCAATAAATGGATTGTGCCTTCTGGTAATGAGAAATTGCGAAATGTGGATCCACGCATAATTTATCGAAATTATCATATCTATCATATTGATTTTGCTCAAGAAGACATATCGTCTAACATGTTTTCATGGAAAACAGCTATTCTCATCAACCAAGATTGCCAGTGACAACAGGTAATTTATTTCTTCTGTACTGTATGTAGTACGTGGAATCATATATAGTTATGCAAAAGAATATACTTTACTTTATAATTTATACATATATCTACGTTAAGATACTTTCTGTAAATATGTTTCAATAAAAATGTATGTGTAATTATAAAATGTGTGGTCTTTTTATTCGTATTATAACAATAAAATGGTAACACAGTCTTCCTTTAATACTCTGAGGTAAATTTAAATAATGTTCAAGTAACAAAATAATGCGCTAAATGTCCGCTAAGCGGTGGTACATATCGCTAGATGGCGCGGGCAGCACAGTTGAAGCATGAATTAATAGCGACCCATCTATACCAACCTACCTTATCTATGGTCTGAACAAAAGTAGAGTGCAACCGAAAAGTATTAGTTCGGGAAAATTGTTTTATTTGTAAGCATTTTTAAGAGGAAGGAGTAAATAGAACTTAAATTGTTAATATCAGTTCTAAAATTTACGGTATTATATTTATTAATGTACACCATTCCAAGAAATAAACGTTTTTTGCATTCGTTTTCCCTGTCAATGATGGAAGCATTTTTGAAATTAAATTTATGACCTGTTTCGAGAGAATGGTCGGTTAGAGCACTTTTGTTAAGACCTGTAGCGTAATCGTATTCAAGTTGCTTGAACCTAGCCTTAAAATATTCGGCTGCCTAATGTACATTTTACCACAATTAGTGCAAGAAATTTTGTAAATAATATTCGATTGAAGTAAAATAGGAATTTTACCTTTAATGTTTGAAAAAAATAACTTATTAGAATTGCAATTATCGAAGGCTAATTTTATGTGTTGTAATTCTTTAAAAACGGACAAAAGTCTGGGAGTAAGAGTCTCAATATGGGGAAGCCTCCAATAGACTGTGTCCAACTGTCGATCCACATTATTATCTAGTCTCAAAAGTTGGTTCTTGAATGCGCATGAAACAAAATCTGGGTGGCCATTGTTTTTAAAGGTCGTAAACAAATAGTCCAGATATTTTTATGAAAGTTGAGTAGAAATTTTGAGTACTTGTCTCTCATAGCTTCCATGGCGTTGATCTTTTAGTTTATAGGATGATTGGAGTAATAATTAATATATCTACCAGAGAAAGTTGAGGGTTGAGGTTGAAGGTCCCTTGAGGTTATAACCATTATTCGTTGCACGTCGGGTGCTCAGGTGGGTGCGCATTATTGTAGCACTTATGAATCAGATAATGAAAAACCATTCAAAGAGATTATTTTAATCTGGATACTTTAAATTTATTTTATATTTACTGAGAATGCCAAAGAAGTGGAGGAAGAACTTATAGGGAATTCAATATAATTATAGGAATTTGTTTACCGCTAATATATCTAACTATATAACTCCCGGTACTACCAAATATTTATTGATTCGTGTGATGAGAGCGTTTAAAGAAAAATAATTATAATATCAAAGAATTTCCAAAGTTCCAAAACTTAATTTTTTTGCAAGTAGAACACCTGTATATTTTTGTATTTTTTGATGTAGAATTAAATTCTTCACCGATTTGCTGTAAACCTATCTTCAGTAATTTTCTGTTAAGTTACTCGTTTATTTCCGCTTTCAAACGGTCCAATTTCTATCTGGTGGGCCATGCCTTTAACATCACAACTATTTATTATTGTTAATAAATATTATCGTTATAATCATTTTTTGTTCACCGTCGTATGCTCAGATGGGTGCATATTATTGTGGAACTAATAAATCAGATAATGAAATATATTGAACGAGATTATTTTAATCTGGATACTTTAAATTTATTTTATATTCACAGAGAACGTCAAAGAATTGCAGGAAGAACTTACAGAGAATTCAATGTAATTAAAAGAATTTATTTGCCCCTAATATATGCAACAAAATTCAGAAAACTTTAAAATGATTTCTCTTAATAGCTTGGTTTTAAATCTAGGGAGAACAGAATAAACGATAATGATAACAATATAACAAAAATTGTTTCACTAAACGTGGTATAATCTTCTGTGCTTATCTGAGTAGTGTCTTAAAGTTTGTATATTAGTATTTTTAAAATTGTATAAGTAAAGTTTTAATATAAATATTTAGACACATACACATTTAACAAATAAAATTTAAAGGCATAAAATTGAACAACGAAATGGGGAATCAAAAAAAATGCTGAATATGACCTCCATTTACCTCCAAACATTTTATTATCCTACGTCTTAATGCGCCACTTAAACTTCTTCACACTTCGACTGGGTCTAATTCTTCAAAGGCTCTCATCACACGAATCATTAAATATTTAGTAGTACTGGGAGTTGTACAGAGTATGTAATCTGTATAATGTGTCATTTCAAGATTTTTTGAATTTCGTTAGGTATATTAGCGGTAATAAATTCTATAATTATGTTGAATTCCCTATAAGCTCTTCCTGCAAGTCTTTGACATTCTCTGTAAATATAAAATAAATTTAAAGTATCCAGTTTAAAATAAGCTCCTTGAATATTTTGCATGAAAAAAAAAGATTAAATCTCAGGTAAGTATCGTGAGTTTCTTTACTTAAATAAACAACCACTTCATTCCAAAGTTTGCTGATAATTAGTCATTAAGTAATGAAATACGTTAGATAAAACTTTTAAAACTCCTGGAACTCCCCCATTGTCCCCTCTACCGTGAGACAAGACTAGAAATATGCCCGTATTTGCTGGACATTCAAATTTGCCATAGAGACCTCATACAAACCATTTAAACACCACTACCAACTGACTTTCTGATTAGCAGTGAAAGTTTCTACAGGCTGCCACAAGATGGCGATAGTTAGGTACAAAATTAACCTTCAATTTCAGTGATCAAGAATCAAAATTGCATTTCTTATAATTTTGAATTCATATAAAAACTAAACTAGTATATTTATCTGTTTTTGAGTCGGATATTGGTGTGGAATACCTTTGCCCGAGAACATGGGGTTTATCGCGCTCAGCTAGGTCCAGGTCCAAGTCAAATGAGACCCATGTCAGAAGTGTTTCTTCTCCGAATTTAGTCGTGGAAAAGGTACCAACGCTTGCTACAGGTAAGTTATAAACTGATTTTGAAAATATTTAAATTTGCTTAAATTAACAGTGTCTTAAGTTGAAATTTTGAGATATCCTCGCTTTCCTTTTACATAAGTTGTTAAATTGAAGAGATGGCCACGGAGATTACCATCTCTTATGGTTGCTGGACAGAGAATACTTGAATTTAAAAAATCTGTAATAGTCATAGGTTTCGATTACATTGAAATGTTCTGAGGTGCGTTCAGATCTAGTCCGCGTTACTCTATGATGTCAATTTGACGTAAGTAGATAGTACCTGAACAATCAGATGTTGTCGTATGTGTCCAAGTGAAGTCATAGGGCAACTCGGAGTAGATATTTGCCCGCACTTCTGGAATATAACCTGAGGGGAATAAAAAATATATGAAAAATGAGAATACACACGCAGAGGGAAATGAAATTACTAAACATATAAACCAAATATAAAAGAAGAAAAATTATTTCACAACTACGAACGAAATACAGGTATAGATACATATACATATGTATCATTTAAAAAAGAGTTTTGATTAATTACAATTATTTATTACTACTTATAAATAATAATTACAAATTTTTAACGTGAAGTAAGTATGTAAGCATGAATGCAAGTCGTCATTTTAGGACAACCTGAATATGATTTAATATCGACATATCAATGAAATTGGTATAGAAAGAAATATTTAAGAATCCTATTAAGGTTAATTTATGGTTCTGATTTAATTACATGCTGTAAAAATATGCTTTCTGTCAAAATGTAGTTTACATGATCAATATCTTATCAATCACCAACTTGCTGAACAGCTTGTTATCAAAAAGTATCAATAAATGATTTTGATAACTACAAAAATCTTCGACACCACTCTTACAATAGGTAAAATTAAGTTATATATAGTGTGGTCTACTAAGTGTGCAACAAATGGGATTTTCCTTTATTAGTTGCGTTGTTGTAAAATAAATACTGCCGAACATACTTGACAGTTACACTGGACACACTTAGACTGTCTTAAAGTCAAAGCGCTTTGGCCAACGCAATCAGTTCACATTGATTTACACAAGTAATACTTACGATATAAGTTAATTGAAATTCAAGAAAACGTTGTTACAATTACAAAAACGAAAATAAAACTAAATATTTAATGGTTGGTTTTTAAACAATTATACTGAATTTGAAAAGTAAATGAAAAGATAAGTAAGTAATTGTACTGAATTTGAAATATTCTACTGAGCTAGTAACAAGTAGCACCCTCCGATTCAGGATATAACATGTGAAATTTACAGGATCGTGAAAGAGAACACAAGAAAAGGATAAATGATCGGGGTGATTTTCTATACTAATTTATACGAGAGAGAAATTACTAAATAAGCGTTTAACTTAGCTTTGCCCTCGATCGAGCTGTAACGGGGCGTGGAGATCTCTCCTATACGGACAACCAAGGCGAAGCTTCCGGGACTGACTCGGCAGCAGCCAAAACAGGTGGCCCGGTGAGAATTCCGAGGGAGATGGTTTCTCCGAAGGACTTAAGAAGTCGCAAAAATTCTCAGCCGCACGTGGGTAATTCAAAGCCTTACACAAGACAAAGGAAAGATTCGGCAATCTAAGAACAAGCGAAGAATCAAAAAAATAAACTCGCATAATAACGAGTTTTATTACAACGAAGCAAAAGAACAAGAAAACACAAATGCGTTGGAGACGCGTAGGTCTCAAATTATAGTCCAAATATCAGTACATCCGCCGTCAAAATCACGAAATTCACTTCAACCACAAGCGAAGGTACGGCCAATGATCTATTTCAAGAAAACTTCAAAAAACCACAAATGTGTGAACATAACCAAATTCCCAAGGACAGGAAGATTCACTCGTGAGAACGCGTCCCTCAACCCCGAAGAAGAAGCAGGAAAAAAGCGGAACATGAGTAGGTCAAGCATACCATTCAGTAGACAACCAATTAAAACAAGAATAAGTACATAGAGTTCCTCTAACGTCGAAAAGGTGTAAAACAGATAAGCGGATCCAGATGAAACAGCGAGCGATCAACGAATCGAACCGCGAAACCGATAATGCCGACGTGGAAAATAACGTTCTGTCAAAACAGACGACTAACACACCAAGAATGCCAACAACTACTAACACCCGGAATTCAAGAAATAAAATGAAATCCAAGACCGTTTTAAGTATAAGAATCAGAATCTGTAAGTAAATGAAAAATAAAAGATACAAAATCTAACTGTGCGTCCGACACACACTCAGGAAACCAAAAGCTACACCGACAAGGCCGCTCTAACCGTGGAAAGAAATACAATTCAAAAACCAAACCTAAACATAACGCCCACGTTAGTGAACTACAAGACGCAGGAGCACTCTGCAAGGTAAAAGAAGGAAATTGAGTTACAAAAACATGTCGAAAGAACTAGCAAAAAGAGATGAACTCGACACAAACGACTGCGAGGTAAGCGAAAGGAAAAATCGTAACAAAATATGAAAATCGTTAAGAGTAAAGCACCCTTATTTCGAAAAATATAGCAAAATGTTTTAATAATTAGTTGTTTAACATTAAAAAAAATGAACCCAATATAAAGTCGCGGCGCCTGCTACTTAAAAAAAAAATTGTAAATTATTGTATAACCCTTGTAAATTTTTTTTTTTTTTAATATTTAAATTATCATTTATTAAAGTGAAATAAGAAGAGGATCTCTTTTCAATAATTTCTTTCATATTCCATCAAATTTGTTAAATTATTAGGAATACTTTTTCATAAGCGATCGCAAATTTCCGGCTGTTGCAAACGATATGGACTAACGTTAAGATTTTGATAATATCTGGTTTTTTACGAAATGCATCGTGCAGTAGCACTAAACTTTAGTTGAAAAAGCTGAACTAGTTTTAATTTGTGGAGAGAACTATACATCAGTACGTGAAGCTACAGATATTTTTAATGAACGGCATGCAAACAAACGTAATACACCACACACTACAGTAGAATTTTAAATTCATTTTTAAACAGACGGGCTCATTGGAAAATAACTATAAAAATGAACGTACAAAAAACGCAAGTTCCGAAGAAAATCAGATGCAAGTTCTTCAAGCCGTTATCGAAAACTCCAGAAGATCCACACAAGTTATTTCTGATTTAATTGGTGTTAAAAGAACATCTGTTAAATGCATACTTAAGGAAAAGTATGCGCTTACAAACCAAACTTTATTTGACATTTCAAGGAAGAGATTACGATTTAAGGTATGATTTTGCCGTATGGACTCAAGGAAAAATAGAAGAACGTGATTTCTCGACAATTCTTGTGGCGATGAACTACTGTAAAACCAATGGCGTAGTGTCATCTCAAAACTGTAGATGGTGGTCAAAGGAAAATCCAAATTTTATTATTATTAATAACAGAAATCAATATTATCAAAAAACCAACGTATGGTGTGGTATACTAAACGACATATTAATTGGACCTTTTTTTTTCGAGAGAATTTAATTGGGAATACCTATTTAAACTTGTTGAAAAATCCATTAGAAGAATTCTTAGACAACCTGGCATTAGATGAAAGGCAACGTTTATAGTTCCAAAATAATGGGTGCTCTGCCCTAACGCTAGATTTCTTCTTATGGGGACACTTAAAACAAAGAGTGTACAAGCAGCGGCCTCAACAATGTTGAAGAGTTAGAAGATTCCATAAGGATGCAATGTAGAAATATTCCTGCTAATATGTTGCGATCTGCAGTTCATGAATTTCATGTGCGGACAATTAGATACATCGAACGTGAAGGTGGACATACAGACACGATTAGATAATTTGGTTCTGTTTGTTTTTGCTTTGATACAAACAGAACGCGATGATTTACATCATGGATGTTTGAGTGGTTTGCTTATTAGATAATCTTTGAATTAGGGGATGGCAATATTTAAATCAAATATAAAATAACCCAATATCCTCAAAAACACATTTCATTGTTATTTTTGAATATGTTATAATTGTTAATCATATGGGTTATATAATATTATAGTTCATATACCTGCAACACAGTTTCACATGAAACATCTGCCGTCAGTCTTACAATTAGTAGTACCTAAACTTAAAACAAACAACTAAGTATTCTGGAAAAGCTTTCCATGTACACCATGAAGCAATGAAAATTTGAGTTGCTCGGCGTCCAATAGAACCGAGACGAATGTTATACACACGAGTATTGTGTAACACTGTGTTTTGTCATGGGGCAGAACTCGGACTATAAGTGCGCTACTAAAACGACTACTAAAACTTTTCTCTTCGTGGCTCTTCTCGAGTTTGAAAAGCTTAGTGTGTATATACCGGATACATCCGAAGACATGTACATTCTCGAAAACAAAGCATACATCAACATACACGAACGCGGTAGTGGTTCAGGCAGGCATCGAAAACGAGGTAAATTGAATTTTTCCGGCATTTGTTTGTTTGAAGAGAATTGAAGTTCAAAGCACCGTTTATATTTAAATCGAACATTTCGGTCCATCCTAGATCGTAGGATTCCCTTTCTTTTGCAAGTATTTTACTGTAAGATAATGCTTCATAACTTTTCGATTGATATGCAGAGAGACCAATTTCAAATCAATATCATCCAAATGAAGTTATTTGTCAATTGTGCGAGCTGTCGATTTGTGATGCTGCATAACAAAACAGAATTACGACCCAATTGCTAAAAATTACAAAAATCGAAGTAATTCTTATTATTGAAGAAAGGAAGACCAAAAAAATATCAAACGCCTGGGAGATAACGTAGCAAGATTTCCAAAAAATCGATTTCGATAAGGATGTAGTTAATATCCCTTCTTCATATGCTTATCTGAATGGACCCCTTGGAACTAGTAGAAAGTTTTTTAATATTGCTTTCCGGGTGTATATAATAATGTAATATAATAATAAATATTCACGGAAAGCAAACATTCGAAAAAAGCTTTTCTTCGACATTGGGCAGCATAAATAGCTTATGCCGAAATACACACTTCTTTCTTAATCCATCGTCTTATATGATGGATAAAACTACCATTCGGAAAAGTGCAGCGGGAGCTGGCCTTTTAATAACCAGAACTTATGGGACGGTTGCAATGTTACGACAAAACAATTAAAATAGTTGCAAACTGGAATGCCATTGAAAGTAGGTAGGAATTATGAAAGGACAATAGTAGGAAGTAAGTAAGGTGATAAGCACAACAGTACAGTCAATTGAATAACAATGTTAAAAAGGTAATAATTAATTTACTGGACGTTCTATCTTTAATTTGACTGGTAAAAAAGAGTCGGCTTAGTTGAACAATGTAGTGTATTTTTCACCAATTTACAATATTTACAAGTACTACTACGATAAAGAGTTTGCCGAAACTTTGCAATAGTAAATGTTCTAAATTGGTGAACACACTACATTGCTCAACTAAGTCGCCTTTTTTTAGCAGTCAAGTTAAAAAGTAAGTAGTACCTTGGATTCTAATGTTACACGGTGAGATAAATTACAATCTATCATGAATCTTACTTGGGCATGAGTATTTTTGCGCCTGTCTACATAGTTATGAAGCGGAACTGAAAATTTCGAGTCGCTGTGCCAATTGTGGACCACACCTTTCTTCACTGCCAAAAATAAAATGCTCAAAGGTACAGAAGATAGATATGAAACTGAGAAGCTAACACCTGAAAACCTTAAGGAGAACACGTTGAGTGCTAACCGAAGCAATGGCAAAAGTATTAGACTGAAGAAAGGTCACCTACAAAAAAGACGTTCCACTAACATCTCATCCCAATCTTTTTTCATTGTATAATTAACACATTCTCAAAGAAAAACTTTGTTGAGTATGTTAAAAGGGTTTTTTTTTTACAAAGTACAGACAGCAATTGTTACGATTGGCCTAAAGTTTGTAACCAATGTGTTTGGCAAAAAAATGGCCTCCTACTTTCCTATCTTTTTCGAGCATTTTGGATGTTATATTATTTACCTTGTGTTTTAAAAGTGCAATAACTGCGGAAATGTTAATGCAACCGCGAGTTTATTCTTATTAATTCATTTATTGTTTTAGTAAAACTATTGGAGGTAATAAATAAAATTGTGTACGCCATCTAAATCGTTAATTTGCAGTCTTAATCTCATCAATAAACTTATAAATTAAATGATAAACAAATAGAAATGCACGCCTACGAAAATTCTGTGAATCGTTTTGGAGGATATTCATTTTTAGCATCACTTCTGCATCATGTATTGAACTTGTAAGATATGCCCTAAATCCTAAAATATACTAGTACAATATTTTTTGTAAGCTTGTTATTCACAAACAGTTTCAATTGTCTTGGTTTTTTGGTACATGATCCAAAATTCTTACAATGTTTGAGTAATCTTTGCAGATTTTGGTCTATTAGGATATACAGTCTGTTAGATTGTAACTGTCATACCAGATATCTCTGCTGTTGTTAGAGATACGACAAAATGTTAGAGTAGAAGAGTTGTTCTACATCTAATTCGCTATTATATAACTATATGCTTTAGAATAAAAAAACAATTGAGCATCAAATGCGTCAGATATAGTAAATACATACGAAATTTTAAATGAAATGTACCCAATTTTATTACGTAATTTAAAACTTTAAAAAATTCTCTTCACAATGAATAATATATATTATAGTTACCAAATAATTTAAAAACATAAATTAAAAAATTATTACAAATGCATACGTTGATAGATGAAAGCTTTAATAGGCAAAAAATAGGCGGTGAAACAAATGAAATTTTTGAAATGGACGAAGATATCGATGTCTTCTTTCTGGATACATACTTTGATACAATGCATATGTTTCTCTATTATGCCACAACATCTAATGTAAATAATTTATTAATGATCGCCCATTTTCTGCTACTTTTGATGAAAATAGTAATACCTGCGAATTTTCTCAGTTAGTTTGACACATAAACTCTAGTAATTGTTTTGGCCGCTTATCATTTACGTGGTGTGTGCAATTCGTCTAAGCGTGTATTTGTAACAAATTTTTCGATTTATGTTTTTAAATGATTAATATTTGATATATCATTGAAAAGAGAATTTTTTAAAGTTTTAAAATATGTAATAAAATTGGGTACATTTTACTATCCTGACACATTTGACGCTCAATTGTTTTTTTGTTTTAAGGATGTAAATATAATAAGGAATTAGATGTAGGGCAACTTTTCTTTTTCAGCATTTAGTCGTATCTTTAACAACTGCAGAGATATCTGGTGTGACAGCTAAAATCAAACAGACTGTATATATAAGTTTTACTAATATTTAGCTAGCATTCTCCATATATAATAATTAAATTAAAATAGTCATGCGTTGATATTCACATCTCTACTTATCTGCGAATTAAACACTTTGACAGATACTATGCACATATTCTTAAGTATTACATTGCGTTGTTTGATTATTGCCACTTAGAAGCGACATGTATACTTGTAATAATTACTTTGCGGCAGTTTTTTTTCTTCTAAAATATCTCCTAAAAAATATATTAATAAACTAAATTACTTATCCTCCTATGTTATTCATTTCATTCTAAATTTGTTGAAAAAATCATGAAAGCTGTATGTATGTCTGGATCTACACAGATAAAAAGGATTCTTTAAATCAAAGCGATTATTCCTTTGCCCATATTTAAAGAACAATTTCTGTCAGTTAATAGATATTTCTTTTAGTCAACACGCATTTCTTTCATTGAAATAGTACCATTTTTAATTGAAAGAAATATGTATTAACTGAAGAAAATTGTTCTTTTAAATAGTGGCAAAGAAATATTGCTTTGAATGTTAAACAATCCTTTTTCTCTGTGTATGCCACCATCTTCAGGCCTTTATCAAATAAATTTAAAATGTAACGAATGACGTATACTAATTAATTCAGTTCAGCACTATATCTTACATGCCGATAACATTCGAGGCAGTAGTTTGGTGGAAAAGGACAAAAGTGTCGCAGTGAAGCTGTTAGCCGCTGTCCAGACACAGGCATTCCTGGAAATCACTGGTGCAACCAACAGCACAGGGACCGATTCGACCTAGCTCAAGTGCGTGAATTATAAGTGTCCACCCTAACTTAAAAAAAAAGAATATCCTACATCCATTCAAATGGAAAATATGTCCTGTAACAAGCTGTATATAAATATGATAACTAACAAAATGTGTTTTAAGCGGTGGCTGATTGTATCCTATGAAGTTACGTATCTAATAGCATATTTCAGTATCAAAATAGAGCTTCCGATTATTTTAAATGTGCAGTGAGGTGAGAAAAGCAAATGCAGTATTGTTTGTAGAGTTGACTCCCGGAAGAACTGTAAGTCTAACAGTTTTAGTTTTTTACTAAGTATCTACTGCACAAAACTTAGTTCGGTTTTCAATAGGCGGTTCTAGAAAATGTCGAAATATTGGGGTGGCTATTTTATCCCCGATCACGACTTTACTTAGTTTTTGTATATCTCTAGTAGAGATTATTTTATATAAACTAGCCGAGCAATTCTAACCAACAACTAGAAATATATATGTTCGAAAATAAGTATTATATAGAATATTAAACTGCTAATGACCTATAAATGCTTCTCAAATATTAAATCTACAGCGAAAACAAAAGAACCGTAAAAATACAATTAAGGAATAAGGATAATTAAAATAAAATGTGTAATAAAGTATTCAACGGATTAGGGTAACAGTACAAGTTTAAACCTTCACGACGCTGGATGAAAATTGAAGTTTTACAAGAGATTCAGAATATGATGCAATATAAGTTTTATATATTTAATACAGGAATCTGGTCCCCGCTTCCATCCGCAAGTTCTTAAACAAAATACAGTTTTTTTGCACTCATTAACTTTTGAAGTATATTCTTCCAAGTTTAACGTGTTGTTTGACCTAAATTATTAAACAGTCGCTGTAAAGTAAGCCTTAATTTTCCAGGTCCCTTTTATTTACTCTGCTGACGGCGCATAAGGAGTTAACCTTTCCAAAGTTTCGCTTACCGAAATACTAATAATATAAACGCATAAATAAATCTATGTCAGCGTAAAAAGCTATTCACGTGACGAAAATTCCTCGGAAAAGAAGCAATGAGAAAATAATCCGTTCAAGTTTTCTAAAACAGTATTTGAATCAAGACGGGAATGGTGATAAACAATTAACGCCCAAGTCGACAAGCAGATATAGTACTGTAGAGTGGGAGAACGAAGATTTATTACGGAGGTGGTATTACATAAATTCCCGGCATAGGAAAGCCGTGTTGAGAGCGGAAGGATTGTATAAGCGCAGGTAGCGAATATGCGTTCCTCTGATTTAAAATTTTATTCAGACGGGGGTTTATTTAGCTCTTGGGCATCTAAAAATCATAAAAACAAAAAAAAATATTTGGCATTCTCATATAGATAAGATATTTTTATATTTTACATCATGAGTTATGCTTGTCCTTTCTTTTAAAGCAAACATAAATTTTTACTTCAAAAAATTAGAGTATATCTTATCATTTTTAGTGCAAATGTACTTTCTGTTAAAATATGTTCAGTTATTATTGTAAAAAGAATATGATTATGTTTTTTTTTTTCTTTTTAATTATTATTGGAGGTTAATAACCGACACTAACATAAAATGCATGTCTGGTATCTATAACCAGATAATAGGTGAAAAATTAATTTCAGATGTTAATCTTGAGGGCTATTTTAAACAGATACTGCATGAGTACACCAAATTCTTATTACCTATACTTCCAAAATTGACCAAGAACCTTGGCAAATCGTAACGTTTTCGTCATGTTTCATAACTTATCAAATTTTTAATAGACAATTAGTATGGTTCACTGATTTAGTGAAAGTACTTTAGTCAGAGGTTTAGGCATCGTTTGATATTTGACCTGGTGACTTCACATAATTGATCTTGAATACATGAGGATTACTCATTCTACACTTTCATACATAGAAATACGCAGGCTTAAAGTAAAGTTCCAGAATAGTTATTTTTGTTTGAATGTAGCACATTAACCAAAGACAAAAAATACCCGTCTCAAACTGAACGGATAGTTTTTTTCTTTGGGTGTACTGTCATAATAATGCAGAACTCGTTGACTATATCTTCTATTTTTTGCCTACTGTTATGCAGAAGGCGATACAATTATATGATAGCACAGTAAGATAGATAATCAAGAAGGCAACAGAAATCTGTTTAGAGGAACAGACAAGGAATTAATAAACACAGAAGAGGAAATAGGAATAGAGGAAACTGATAAGCAGAAACAACATTAACAAATTAATGTATTTCTGCTTTTAACTGTAATACTTAGGAGTAATTTTTCCCAAGATTTTCTTTCTCTTCACGCAGGATTCGAACCTACATCCCCCGTTAGCTGGACGGGTTCAATATCGACGTATGTTCGGTTAACACGCTCGAATCTCGTCCTCTACTAGCTTAATTGGTAAAGCGCCCATCCAACTTGGCCAACATATATTTATAACAATTTTTGCAATTGATTCTATAAACTAGATTCCTTCTCACCAACAACCGTTGATTATCTTTTAAATTATTAAAAATCTTCAACCTTTGTAGAGTGTGGCTATTATAAAAAGTCATGGCAACTTTTTGTGAACAAAGGACTCTCCTAAGCTATGCTCATTAAATGTTCCAACGTATGATCCTAAGCACGAACCCCGCCATCAGTAGGAGAGGCCGGAAAATTAGCTTCTGTCAATGAGATGTCTAGGATAATTGTTAAGAATACGTCTTTGTTTAAGCTGAGAAAAATTATTTTTGTGAAAAACAACACGAGCCTAACTCGCTTTTATATTTCACAGCTTACAAAATCCCAAATCAAATGATGAACAGATTAATTAAATTACTTCATGAAGATTTCGGTAGTAGTAAATTAGAATAGCTTAATATAAATGAAACGATATCTTCAAGTTTAAATTACACATATATCGGTTACGGTAGTTGTTTTTTACGTTCATGCTTGTGGCATTATAACAAAACCTAATTTACGTCAGTCCGTTGAAGTTTCTGAGTGTTTATTTCGTTTCGGCTAACAACGTTAAATTTACTGTGAAAACGACAATCCGAGATAATGTTGTACACGCCTAGTAAAAACAAAGCTAAACCCAGCCCCAGGAAAATACCTTCGTATGTAGATTGTGCGGTTTTCATAATTCTTGATTGGGATGCCCTTTTTACGCGAAAAACTGTCCCTCGAGCTGGAAAAAACAAGTGGGTGTATGAATATACAAGTATGTGTATACCAGAGACTTGCACGAGTAAGTAAAAATGTAGTCGATTAATAATCGGCGATTACCTTTCCCGACGATGCGAGTAGGTAATCATTAAGACTGGCATCGTAGGAATCGGCATCGTGGCATCGCAAGAATCGTACGATTCTTACTCGTAAGAATAGGGTACAATAATTGTGCATATATGGTGCTATTTGTTGGTTATCACTTATTATAGTGGCTTGATTTTCCTAATGTATTTTATGTTTATAGTTTCTCATAAAAGTTTTCCAAATTTCGTGTTCTTGTTTTTTTATATTATATGGTTTCTGTCGAGATTAAATCATACTAGATCTATCTAAACAAACGTTAGTTTTATTGCTTTCTACCAGTAAACGAATAACAATGACACTGTAAACTGCCCTAATCGCAAAACTTGAGAAAAAAAGGAAAAAAGCAAGTGCTCCTCAAGGTCCGTATATACAAGGTTACCTCATAACTTTTCAGCTAATCAAGAGAAAGAGCGCGAACCCGTCATCATGTATGCTGTTTTTAATAAATAAAGTGGTGCATATATGTAAAAATAAATGGCGATTTGTACTCCCAAACTAAATATTTATTTTTTATAATAAAAAACGAATTTCTACTATTATGTAATAGTAAACATAAGTAAATCAAGTAAAAATATTATATAAACATAACACAAAACTTAGAACTACGCACATAGAGCATGCCATTAAATTAGAAACTAAGAAAAAGTAAAGTAAAATGGTAGAAAGATAACCATTATATATTATCAAACTAAATA
Source organism: Protaetia brevitarsis (assembly GCA_004143645.1). Taxonomy (NCBI): domain Eukaryota; kingdom Metazoa; phylum Arthropoda; class Insecta; order Coleoptera; family Scarabaeidae; genus Protaetia; species Protaetia brevitarsis. The sequence continues at coordinate 49,487 of RXPK01001628.1, forward strand.
TTTATTCTTCCTAATAAAAAAGCAGTTTCTTATTATTATATAATCATAAGCATAAGTAAATTAAGTTAACAAAACAACTTATTAATTTAAAAACTAAGAAAACTAAAATTAATGTTTTTTTTCTTTGTTTCTTGGCAAATTTGCGTCCTTCAGATTTAACTTCTCTTTTTCGAGCGATTTTTTTTGTTTTAAGTTTAAATATTTATTTTTTTAAAAAAATCTTAATTTAGAAAATTTTTCAATTAATGTTTTACAGTGGCAGCTCGTGAGTTATGAAAGCGAGTGGGCACAATATAAGAACTTGCCTATTTTTTGTACATAAAATTCATTCTCTTATTTTTCATGCTGGAAAAAGACGTCAGTGACTTTGTTATAAAAATGCGTTCAGTCGATCTTCTGACATTGTGCTTCTCAGAAAAGTTTTAATGCGTTTGAGGGTGGAAAAACATCGTTCACATTGTGTTGTCGACATGGGGGTTGTACAAATAATATCCAACAGTTTATATGTTTCCGTCAAAATTTTTTTTTAAGTTGTTGTGTGTTATGAGCACTAAAAGCGGCAAAACACCACCTACATCTACGTCACATATGTCCTCGCGCTCATAAATTACTGAAAGTTCACTTTTCAATTTTACTCTATCCAACATAGGATAAGATTTCACATTTTTTTATACACATAATTAACCGACGCAAAATATGACGGTTTTTTCTACACCTTCGTTGTACTTAATTTTATGTCGCAAATACGCATTGTCTAACTATTCGCGTATGTTCCACCCTAGAACATTGAAATCCACGCATGCATTCATGTAAGAAACGGAATTGTCGTGTTTCTTTGCCCTCTCTGCGATATGCTTTAAATCATTTAACCCTTGTTTATTACTGACCTCTTTCTTAAAAATTAAGAAGATAAAACAAAATAGTTTATTTGTTAGTGAACATCCGCACATCCACTCATATTTTTATTAAATACTCTATTGTAAGTTCGAGTTTTACTTGTGGGAGTGTAGTTTATTTGAAGATCAGGAATAGGCCTTCTTTTCTCTTTAATTAAAAGTTTTTCCTCAAATGAGAGCGGGTTTTTTTTAAGATTTTGCACTCAATTAACTTCCATCATTAATAATAAACGTCACTTCAAGCCTTTGAAATCACACATGCGCGGTACGCGTTGCAAACGATGCAGTCGCAACGAATGCAAGACGTTAACTGGGGACACGGCATTACGTGTCCCGTAGCGACCGTATAAGCGCATATAGCGAAGATAAACGGAGCCGTCCGATTCATACTCCAAATAGGTACATTAGAAAGAGTGCCCCGGAACATACTTCGCTTCGCATAGCGTTCGCATATACGCTAGCGTCTGCGGTGCGGAAGGAAACTTTCATACCATCGTTATAAAAATACGTAAAAATAATAAAATAAAATAATGAATGCAATGAATTACATGCAAATTTCTTTTTGTGTGTATCTTGGTGGTCGCCACTCATGTTTTATTAACAGGACGTATCTTGCAATATACTTTCAAGTTCTTTTTATTATAACAGAATACCCCAATACTAGCCTTTTAATGTAAACAAACACGAGAATGATCGCGAAGCGCGTCAACCTATATCCACCCTCTCCTTTAACCGGGCCTCACCTTGCGAGGTAACCATATGTATACGGACCTTGAGTGCTCCTGACGATGCCGCGAGTAGTAATCATACGATGCCACGATGCCGATTAATACTCATACCTCATATACACGATTATGCGTATTACTAGACGCATCGTTATACTCGTCAAATGCGTAAACGTACCTATACTCGCACGATGCCGTACTCACTCGTGCAGGTCTCTGGTGTATACGCGACAAAGCTAGCCCATTTTTAATTAAAATAAACTTTGTGTTACAAATAAAAAGCTTGTGTTTTCATATGGATTGCAGGTTTTTATTATACAAATTGTATCCGGTGAGAGATTTTGTAACGACGTTTTTCTTACTAAATGAGTGTGATGTTCTCTCTAAATTGATTTATCTTTGGCTTTTCTTAAAAGGTAATCTTTCGCGCGCTTACCTTTTCGCTCATGAAACTTTATGAATGACCCCTAACAGCGTCCTCGTAATTCTTGCTTCTCACGTAGCGGCGCTGGCGAAGATCGCAGTCAGCTGTGCGATCGCAAATTGCGCGCGAAGATGTTTGTTTATGTCGCGTACTAATACGTCGTACAATTAATAAAACTTAACCCCAAATGAAGTAGCTTCAGTGCGTGAGTGATTATCCAGGGTTCTAGCTTGTAGTACGCAACAAATATGATATATTCCAGTGAAACAAATGCTTGGTTTTCGTAGTTTTATTTCCCAAATAAACAACACGACAAAAAACAGAAGTGTGGTAAAAGTGTATATACAGGTAAGTAAATAATCACGAACAATATTTAACATATAATACTAACGAATACGAATATACGAATAGTAAACAATCACGGAAAAAATATTAGTTTTAACTGACGGAGCCTTCGGTCGCTTTGCCGAGAAGGCACGGGAAATAAATGCAGAAAATATAAATATATGTACCGGGGTTCTCGCTTAATTCGTGACGCTCTGCGGATTAAACGTTAAGAATGCAATATAGGTCAATTACGGCAGGAATTCGTCTACGATAATTCTCACATTGACCATATACAGGGTGGGCGGCTTAATAAAAATACGAGCGTGCTACAAATACTAAAGGGCGATCTCACGGCGTAAACTATTAATTCGCGGGGCGGAAGGACTGTAAACGTATCACTCCGAAGAACGACAACAGAGTACAGTCTTGCGGATTCGGTAATGGTTATAACCGCGTCACCCTTTACGGACGACAGCATCCCATAACCTGCGAGAACGGGAAACGCACTGTAAACGTATCACTCCGAAAGAGCGACAACAGATTACAGTTTTGCCGGATTCGGGAAATGGTTATAACCGCATCACCCTTACGGACGACAGCATGCCATAACCCTGCCGAGAACGGGAAACGCACTGTAAACGTATCCACTCCGAAGAACGACAACAGATTACAGTTTTTGCGGATTCGGGAAAATGGTTATAATCGCATCACCCTTTACGGACGACAGCATATCATAACCTGCGAGAACGGGAAATGCACTGTAAACGTATCACTCCGAGGAACGACAACAGAGTACAGTTAAGAGGTTCGGGGATCGGCGGAGGTACGGAATCTGCCACGAATTCGGTTATGCACGGTTTAAATTAGGCAAGCGGGATTCGAGCATGCGCAAAGCCAACACGAGCGCGTGGGAAATAGCGTGCGTAGATACAATGTGCGCCGCGTGGAGGGGACGCGATACTCTAATAACTGAAACTATGACGCTTGCGGCGAAATCAAATTAACGAAAAATAAAAGCGGGCATAATGAGGCTATCCGGGGAAAATTGATGAAATAAACTAAACATTTACGATAACATAAATTGTTAAATCAAAAATATATACAGAAATCAATTTTCTCATGTAACGACACGTTACAATTTAGCCTATAGACCTTTCGAATGTTATCTGAGCTACCGCAGGCAGTCCACCAAAATAAAAGATCTAGGTAAATCATTGCAAAATATAGGGATTACACAGGGATCAGTTTTAGGGCCTCTCCTCGTTTTACTATACGGAAACCAGGCGAAACCACGCCCAACGTTTATTCCTGGTAGTATTACACTAGACGACCTGAGCATCGTTGTGACTAAAATCGGAAACGTCTCGAATTGTAGGCTTCTAGCATTAATGATAGACCATGCGGTGACTTGGGATCTACATATTAACAATAATACCGTTAGTTTTCAACAAAATAAAAAAAAAGTTTTTGTTGACGCGCCAGTTAGCTCCTCACGTTAAGATTGAGCAACAATTATAAATGATTATAACCGAAATTATAGTAGGTAGCTGTAAAGTTTTACCTCCTTTAATATATTTTTTTTTTAATATAATTTTGTGCTGTATTATATTATTGTGATTTAACGCTCATATGTTCTACTGCACTGCTCAATAAAAGTAAACTGTCTATCAATTCATAAAACACGAATGGTGCTTCACAAACGCAGAAAATTAATTGAATTCATGCATTTATCCTAGGTGTTGTAATATTTCCATTCATGTTATAGGTAACAATAGAAGTAAGGTGAACACACATCCGGTAATAATTAAATCAGAAAGCTGTTAAACTGAGGGAAATTTGTGGCAGATTATACAAAGTGTAATTGACACTTTACGAAAGGGTTGAAAACTTTGTAATTAGAGGGGGAAATTCTCATAACCTGTAAATTATTGGAATATTCATGCAGGTATTTTAAGATTATATAACACACATGTAGGGCATACATTTTCTTTATTCGAACTTTACTACAGTGGAGAACTACTTTTATTATAAATGATTTGTTAAGGATTACTAAGAGCATTTTACATTTTTCTATGTTTGTTACTTTAGCCTGATCAAGTACTTCGTTAAAGATCGTCATTGTTGTGCTTTCAGTTTCAATTGCAAGGGTATAACCAAAGTATATAGGGTACAGTGGTTTAATCGTGGATTAGTGGAATATTGAAAGTTATTATCAGTTGAGTGCGGAAAATTTGTCTACTGAGATTTTTGGTACTGATGTTTCAAATAAAAACATTGGCAATGTAGAATTATTTCCGGTTATACCGAAAACGAATGTCAACTTATTTCTTTTAAATAAATCCTATGCATTGTATCATTTTCTGATAGCATATATTCTTATAAGTAACTTTAGATTAGAGTGCCCATATTTATATGTTTAACCGTTTATGAGAAAAGGTATTTTAATTAATTTGAGGTTTTGGCAAAATGCTTCAGCTAAGGAGCTGATATTTAAATTAATTTCTTGCGGTAAAAAATCTTAACAAGAAAGTTTAACGTGTTTGCAAACTGTGTTGACAAACCTATGCTTATATAATCTACTGAATATAACTTTTCAATTGAATTCTTTGAATAAAGGTGATAGAGTCTTTGGGGGGTCGTTGAGGTCTGATAAAAGGTACTTGTAACCTTGAGTTGCATTCAGTTTTTATTAATATAAAACGGGTTGTAAAAATGAAATGATCCAGCTCAAAACAGCCGTTTTTTTTACTTCATTAATTAAGTATTCAATACCGAACTTTATTCCAGAAAGTCCAGCATAAAAGGTAGAAATCCATCAATTCTAAAGTCCAAAAATTTAAGACTACCAGCCTAGACACAGCTCAGGAACAAAAAAAAAATAATATTATTCACAATTGAATACAACAACAAAAACCCGTCTTAAAAAAATAATTATCAGAAATTTAAAGGAATAAAATAAAAAAAAAAAATATGTGTCAATTAATACTAAATTAAAACATTTTTAACTTTTAATAAAAATGGAAAATTCAAAATCAACTCAAATAAAATTCAAAATTTTTCCTCGTTTATAAACAAATAAAAAACTTAAATAAAATAAATTCAGTATTTTCATACATATCTGTTAAATCGTTCTTTGTCTACCTTCAATGAACAATAAACTAGGCAAATATAACAATTATGTTTTATATTGGATGATACGTGTAGGACTAGACTAATTGGTAGTAAATTGTTCTTAGTTTTCATAATTGTTAAAAGTATTTTGAAACAGACCTGTAATTGATAACAACGAGTGACCTTGTAATGCCACCTAAACTATGCACGAGAGACTTTCAAAATAGGAATTGTATACTTACACTATACAAATCTTTAAGCACACCTATATTGGATAGGTGCTTAGATGGCAGTATTACAGTATTTGGAACTCTTGCAGAAGGGGATCTAACAATCTATTTTTTCTCTTCACATAAATTATTTATTATTTAAACCTGTAACTATATAACAACGCGCTGAAAAATTAAGTATGGGACAGCAATGAATTTCTACGATATATACGCATTAATAATAACAAATTGAACAGAAAATATGCTCAAAATACTAATCTTGTGGGGATTTCATATACGATGGTACTTCACACCATGCCACACAAAGCAGTAGAACCCTGTTTTTTGAAGATATCTTACACTATTGCGAGTAGTCCTTGTGACCAGCTTTAGTTGTGCATGTTTAGATTTAAACGGAGTAGCAATTAGTGTAAATGATGAATAAAATTTACCCCATATTTTTGAACTCTCGAGTATTTACTACTAACTACTAACTCTAGTAGTTTTATACGGCCTAATTTTCGAAGTACGTATATGAAGTCAAATTGAAAAAAATATACCGCAGTTGTTTAAAGTGTACAATGCTTAAAATACATACATAATCCGTCCTCTTCTACCTTGAAAGGTGTAGAGGTGCATTGCAGAAAACCTGCCATGCAGCACGATCTTGTGCCATCCGCTTTGCTTCACACCAATAAAAGAATATATATATATAGCAACTAAATTTTGGATTTACAAACATATTTACAAAGGTAGCTTAATTTATATATTTAACTACTTTGGATTTAGGCCGGTTTAAAATATTCATTTTATTGGTACTTTTCTTTATATATTTTGTTTTAAATTCTAAATGAATGGTTTAAATTATAATTCAATAATGACAAAAATAAATTAAGTTTTGTATCCTCCCATCTCGGAGGTCCATGCAAGCAGCCCGGCCAGACTTCAGTGCAGATGGACTGGGTGACAAAAAGATGCTCTTAATAAAATTAAAAAAATATATTTATAAATGTGAAGAGCGCCACGTGATTTGTAAAAAAAGTCAACAGGTAAGTAGCATGGACCAATAACAAACCACGAAATCCCGAGGTAAGTAATGAAACAAATAAATAAGGGTGCACACCGCACGTAAGAGTAAATGAAAGCCAAGTTCAAAAACAACCATATACTTATTACTAATTTAGATACTACAAGTGCAGGTAAGTGACGATCCCAATAATAAATTTATAATTAATGAGGCAATTTAATTAGAAAAATACATTAACTCATTCAAAAGAAAATATGAAGAGTAATATTTTAGTGTTACACACGTTTGGTAGATATTGTATGCAAAGTAAATATGTTCCAGGTATATATGTATGTGTAAATGCCTTTTTTGTTTGATAATATCGATAGGTGCATACAAGCCGGTTCAAAAGTAAACAGAGTACTTCATCAGATTAAAGTCGAGGTTTCTGTAGGTTGGTGGCCTCGTAGAAGGATATGGCGTCCCAAAATAGGAGGATTCCCTCGTAAACGAGTCCTAAGGTCCAAGGGAAGTGTGGTTGCAGCCCCGTGATGATCCCAGATACACGTGCTCTCATTCCTCCACTTCCATATATCAGCGTCCTGACACCGACGTGTACTTCTCTTACGAAGAATACCTTTCTTCGAATGTTGTTACCTCAAAATCTAGGCGGTGATGAAAAACCCACGTGAGCGAGTTAGCGTGCAGGAGGTGGGGGTGTGATTATAAATCCGGAGTTAGCAGTGCGGTTGATCGACCAAAGATTACGATAAACCACAGATCAACTGCTTCTGTGTACTAGATTACTAATACCGATAAAATCGGTGAATATATTTTACTTTCAAAGGCAGTAAATTCTCAACACATTATCTAAGTATACCAATCACTGATCCTACCTCTGCGCTAGTTGGAATACTTCTCCCTTCGTCCTCTCCCAACAACAACGTCGCCTCTTGCACACCCAAAAAACACAACCCGCAAAAAGGCGAACAGGTGAGTTCGCATACAATATGCTGCATGACCTTAAATCTAATACATTTTATATTTTCAGAAAATATCACAAAGAGACATACACTGAGGCCTATAGAAACATTAATAACTGAAATAAATTAAATGAATTAGGGAATATTTAAACAGGTAAAATGATAAGAAAGAAAGAAATTTTTGATATGTAATTAAAGAAATTATTACACTTTGTTAGAAAAAATAACAGCGATACGTATATAAAGAATTCAAAGGACTACAACTTATGCACATATTTAAAACTGTCTCTTAAGTGCATGATCTTTTTGCGCAGAAAAACGAGGAACTTTATTAAGGCAGTTGAACTTGTTAGCAAACTTGAAACTGTTGTGGTCTTGGAGAGAAAAAAGAGTGTAAATATAATCCAACCGCAAGAAACACTTCAGTTACGAGGTTAGTTTTATAAGAGTTTACCGAAGTTTTGTGTCAATGGTAAATTTGCATGTGTATTTTACAATATTTGTGTGTTTCAGAACAAATTCATTTTTTTTTCTGTCCAGCTCCATGGTAAGTATACAAACTATACGAGCTGTTGATATCGAATGATTGCGCTTCATATTCGCAATTATATGTGCAAGATGCTCCTTTTCGATTCGAGCTGATCATCTTCATTCCGCGACGGCGAACAGCTGAGCACTTGCGTTAATGGTAGTGGCATTGTGTGACGCATTAATGAGCACATAAAGGAACCGAGATAAATTACGATTCGACATCGAGAGCTGCTGTAGCGGTTATTGTCTGAATAGCGAAGTGAGTGGACGTACGGATAGATAGATCGGTAAGTGAAAGGATTGATGAATGGTTGACCGACTAGAATAACGTGAGCGTAGTTTGCGTTTGGTTGCCGCGAGAGACGCAGAACGTTCTGTGTTAATAAGGGAAACATTACTTACCCAAGAGCTCTTGATGTTGATGAATATGTCTTGATTCGCCTGCCTCTGTCCTGCGAAGCAAAATAAAATAATTCAGCTCATTAGGTTCGTGAGCGCGGAAAACAAGCTAAATGATGTTTTAATTATAATTCGCTCAGAAAACGTCGGATTGTGGTTACGATCTTGTGCTGTCTGTGAACAACCATGCCATTAATTATTTTACATTACTGCTAGTCAGTTTTCTTGCAAAAAAATGAGTGCATTAGTAACTAAGTGTACACAGTAAATAATGTTTGTCTTACAATTTCATAAAATACTTATTTATAATTAATATTAATATATTCCTTTAGTAACAGTGATAAAATAGTTTTTACTAGATCTCTAAACTTATCATTTATTCGTACTCTAAATAATATAATAATTTAGATTGTTAATAGACTAAGCTTTAAGGGAAATATGTTATATACACATTAGTAATTTAACAGATAATAAATTTAAGCTCTTAAAATGTGGTCAAGGATGAAGCAAGTTATACATATATAGCAAATTATAAAAACAAAACCTTAAACTGAGGTCTCAGCTTATACAGTGACCGGCATAAATATTGCAACATATGGGAAATTTTTTTATTGTTAAAATATACTAAAACTTTTTTTGGGGGATAGGTTATGCATGTCTATAAACGCCAAAATTTATTTTGACACACGTCACGTGACCACTAGTATGGCGGTAAATTTAAAAAATATGCCGTGAATCTGCAGAAAGTGAGGTTAAATGACGTGATATCCAAAAAAGTTATTTGAAAAAATTGCTTAGGATTCAATTTTGAGGCGGCATGCAAATTTTTGTTAACATACTTTAAAAAAAATAAAAATCACAATTTTTCCAAATATTGTTTCATTGAAATACATATTTTCATTTTTTTCGTCTTTAGTAGCTCAACTGCAGTACTATTTCCAAATTTGGTTGGTACTCAAACAGTTTTGTCAATTTTTGCATAATTAGCATAGCGAAAACTGAAAAATACGATTTCAGTGTGACAATTGTTGTTGCACGGGACTGTATCTAGTAGTAATAGATAAAATTTTACAAACATTTTCTCTCTAAACCACTTAACAGACATTACCTTCGTTGAAAATATTATATTTCTTGTTTGTTTTCGGCATCAAGTGGAAACCGTTAGTCAAAAACTGATAATACTACATGCACGCACGAGGTTTTAAAGTAAATTTGAAATTGGAGAACAACGAATAATAAATAGTAGATAAAACAAATGTAGTTATTGCTTATTTGCCAGAAAATTAAAATAGTTTACTACATTATTTTGTTGTTTATAATTTCAAAGCCTACTTTACTTATAAGAACAGAACGATATGTATGTCTAACAAGTATGCATTTTAGAGTTCAATTTCTTAGTAGTTCATTACTATAGTTATTGTTTTAAATTTTGCTTATTAAGTATTCCTATCATTAGCTAAAAATACTGGTTATTTATTTCTACTGAGTTTTGTAATTTCGAAACCTACATAAATTCCTTCGGTGCGTGCAATAACATTGTGAGGGCTTAGATGTTAAGTGTTATCAGTTCTGGACTACCGATTCCACTTTAACGCAGAAAACAAGAAAAAAAATGATAATTTTCAATGAAAGTAATGTTTGCTAAGTGGTTTAGAGGGAAAATGTTTGTAAAATTTTATTTGTTGCTACTAGATACAGTCCCTCGCAACAACAATTGTCACACTGAAAACGTACTTTTTAGTTTTCACTACGTTAACTATGGAAAAATTTACAAAACTGTTTGAGTATCTACCAAATTTGGAAATAGTACTGCAGTTTGTCTGCTAAAAGCAAAAAAATGGAAATATGTAATTCAATGAAACAATATTTGGAAAAATTGTGATTTTTGTTGTTTTGTTGCAATATTTATGCCGGTCACTGTATAATAAAAAAATTAGTGAAATATTATATATAAAAGATAGGTAATAAATATGCTATAATTAAATCTGCTTTTAATTGTTTACAGTAGTTATCCAGTTAGAGCAGATAACTGACCACAACGGCTAATCGGTTAATACGGTTAACCTGTAACGGCGGCTTAGTGGGCGCAGGGTTAATCGGTAATGGCGATTAACCGGTTATAAAATCTGTTCGGTTGCACAGCAGCAGTAATTTCAATTATGAGTGAGGCATTATATGTGTATATCATCAGTACTACCTTGTATAAAATATCCTAATTATGCGTAATTAATTCAAGATAATTCAAAATACATTTGTTTATATAATTATTTAAGAAAACTCCATAAGACACATATAGTTTTTGTCTCAATGCCATAATTAGGTAAGTTATAATTGGAATTAGTAAAATAAGTATTTCATAATTGTTTCTTTATTTAGTACAAGATTAAGCAGCGACTAGTTTCGACTAAAACGTCTTCACCAGGCTAAGGGGATTATGCAATACCTCAGCCTGATAAAGACGTGTTAGTCGAAACTAGTCACTGCTAAATTTTCTAGTTAGTAAACAAACAATCAACAAGTAGGTACTTATCTTACTAATTCCAGTAACATATAATTTCAAACTTCACCATTTGTGAAAGATTTGCGAATGCGGTTTATCTCAGCGTTCAAGCTGGTATCATCGGTTGTTATCTGAGAAATACCGGACCTTGCGATGACTTAGCGTTGCCCAAGTCTAGATTAACTTTATTTCAGTAGTCCCCAGAGGTTCCCGCTATTAAAGTATACAACAAACTCCCAAAACATCTGAAAAATCTTCCACGTGCACATTTTCAACGCCATGTGCGTGATCTATTGATGGTGAATGGGTTTTATTCCCTACATGAGCTTTTAATTCATAGATTCCCCTAATAATATATACATAATTACAATCGGTATTGCTTTCACTTTGTTTGTAATGTATCATCATTATTATCACTTCTATCTCTCTTATCACGTAGTCATTATCCTGATATTATCATTAGTGTTATTATTATTATTATTACTATTGCTATCACATTTAATTCTTTTCTTTTTTATTAAAAATCTGTTACAAAAGTAATTTAATTTCCTTCAGAGTGTCTTTATGATCTTTATGATCGCTGTTATTATTGTCATTATTATCTGTACGATAATTTACTATCGGTATTACTATTATAGCTTTATTTTATTGTTACCATTATTGCCATTATTACCATTATTATCACTTTGTCATTATCAATAGTGTTTTTATTATTATCATTATTATTATTATTATTATTATTTACCACTACATTTATTTATTTATTTTTTTTTATTAATAATCTCTTATAAGAGTAATTTCATTCACTTCTTTATGGTGTCCTAATGATCCTTATGATCGCTGTTACCACTGTCATTATTGTCTCTACGATAATTTACTATCGGTATTACTACTTTTACTTTTTTATATTATTATTATTATTGCCATTGTTATCATTTTTTTTATCACTTTTCCTTTTTAATTTTGTTATTCATTTATTCTGAAATTATGAATAGTGTTATTATTATTACGATTAAATTTTATGTTGCTTTCTTTTCTGACGTTTCCTAATACCTTTGTAGTTTTGTGGTCTTTTGGAAATAAAGGTTACTTTACTTTACTTTTTACATATAATTTCATAGTTTATTACAAGTAGAAAATTATAAATAGTATATTACAATGTACTACAATACATACAAAGCATTGCAATTGAAACGAATGACCTCAAATAACTCCGTGCCTGTTGCGATTTATATAAGATTTCCAAACTGTCAGTTGTCATATCAAGGATGACAACATTAACAAATTATATCAAATATTTTTGACTTTGTAAATATAAGCAGAAAGCAAATATTTAGACTGCGCGAACATCCTTTAACAACCAGTATTACTTATTCAGTGCGCTCGATATGATACTTCTCTGTTGTAGCAACAGAGTTTTTAAATAGCGTCAATTTGATAATTGTTGCTGTCACTAGCATGGGTTTTGTTTGTCATCGGGTGACTATACTTGCGCCTTGCATACGGTATATACTTTAAGTTAGATATACTAGTACATTTATTACTATCGTTAATTCCACAACCTTATAATCAGAAAATTCTGTTTATTTTTATTTTTAATTGATATTCCTTTTTTTCTTAAATAGTTTGTGTTTTTTTTTAATCTAATTTTAAGCAATAGTATTCTGATTATGGGAAATTACGTAATAAGAAGCTTTCGAAGTAAATTATTAAAAAAAGTCTTTTTTTTTAATTTTGAATTGTGTAGCGTTTTGACAGTAGACAAAGAATTTTAGAACTGCCTACATTCAACTAATTGTTCGCCATTTTATCGCAAATGAAAAATGTGGAAATGTGTTGCCTTCCAATAATGCTCCATGTTAAATTACCATTTTCGAAAAATTCGTAAGGAGTATGTTACAAAAATAGTTAAATTTACTACCTGCAATTAATACACTGAAATATGCAGGTGCCCCATATTATAGATATTATTCAAACTTTGAGAGCGTTTAATTTAATAACTCAAAATACAAAAAATATTTAACCAAATTTGGTTTTCTTCAGACTGTTAAATTATCATTATGTAATGCGCGCCTATTTTTAAATTTAGATTTTCAATTTCGAACTACCCTAATAATGAAATTGCTCATAGAGGAAGCTATTGTATGAAATCGATGCATTTCTGTAGATAGCAGTTATTTCCTTACACCTTTCCTTCCAATGAGAAACCGGATATTTATATAGAATATATAAATATCCGGTATTGTTTATTTTTTATTGCTTTAAAGGTAATAAAAGTTAAGATACTGAACCGAAATTGAATTTAGCAGTTTATTCAACCTTCTCCAATTTTCTATATTCAAATAATATTAAAACTGTTGTAAAGAAAATTTGTACACACCTCTAATAACTAATGAATAAGCAAATACATATGTAGATTGGATTGGCTGGACGGTGGATATTAGTGCTAACAGCTAGAACTTACTTTTTGCAAAATGTATTGTAACATATAACAAATAACATGTTAACCAACGCAGCCTGCAACATCAGCTGAATATCCTTGTCAATAAAATATGCATTTCAGCCGTAAATATTTCAAATATATCCTTACATTTTCACGAGAAAACAAAACACAGCGAAAAAGCAGTGGTAAACGTATTGTACAATTTACGCGCAAATTTGTTGTCAGTATTAAAATGATTGATGCTCTTGTTCGAGTACACACCGAAATGCTAAAAATATGGGTGATAAATATATTTCCGAATTCACATCACTTTTTGTAAACACTGTTGCATCATTAATGAAAGGATACTTTTCCCATAAATAATACACGTATCCATAAAATATCGCGCCAAACGTACCGTAAAAATGTACGCCAAAATGGAAACAGTGATGGAATTTGCTACCCGTAAAACACACGGCCACCAGGTCGTTTCTGCGACATTAGATACCATTTTGCGGACAAAAATCAGTTATGAACATAGCAATTGGAACTGAAGGTCTACCGAATGGCATTGCAGGAATTTGCACCCGGTATGCAGCTATTGTGTCGTATGAAAGCGCGGATATAGAATTGGGAAAGCAGCAACAATGAAGGCGGTCGATCCTAATAAATACTTTGAATTGCCCAGCAGTTGCTGCAATATACGGCGTACGTAAAATGCAATTTCGTGTGGATTTAAATTGCAAGTGTAACGTAGCGTTTCCTGATTGGAAAGATTGTAATACAGCAAACGTGATTTTTTTTTGTGAAAATTATTATTGAACAGAGTGTTAACCTAGTGAATCGAACAATAAGTCTGTCCTCAGAAACGTAACATGTGAAAACTATGCGAATCTAGTTAAATCTGTTTATAATATAATGAATGAGAGTATTAAGTTATTAAAATCCAAATATTTGCTAAGATTTTACTAATGTAGTCAATTTACACCTACAATTTTGTTTCAATCGAAACTTGTTAATATAGGTTGACTTTTAAGCCGCTAAAATTGCGCTGCAGCGCTTAATAAATTGGTTTGTTATTAACAATCATAGGGAAATTATTAAGTTAGAATAGGAACATTTCAATTCTTATAGAATCCATATAGTACTTGGAATAGGTAGCCTTGTGTAATAACTTTTAGGTGGAGCACGGGGTTGGGATAATTTGTAATTATTTAGTTTTTCATAAATAAAAGTATTGCTATTAATGGTTTCCTTAATCTAGTTTATTGGAATTTTTATTTGTAACATTTAATACTAAAACTTTTTTTCTGCCTTGTTGAAAACTTTTATTTGCTTATTTACCACCATCCATAGCTATCTTAAATAGTGTAGTGTAGAACTGTTTAAATAATATATCAAGTGTGTTACATCGTCAATAAACTACTCCCTACTTAGGAGTAGTTTATTGACTTTTTAATAATGTAAAAATATATAGGGTGTTATACAAGAAAACACAAGTCTTGACAATATATCAAAAAATATGAGTTTTAAAAAACAACAAATTAGAGCATAGAATTCTAAATCAAAAAGCATCTTCATAAAGTTCTTATATAAATCAAACATTTTCACAAATAAAAAAGTTACAAGGGTTTTTTTAAGAATTACATATACGAAAACGCTCTGCATCTCTTATATTAAGGAAGATATAAAAATATGGACTTCATCAATCGATTTCTCTCTAAAATCCATCATTCCTTTAAAAATATGAGGTCCCTATTAAAAATATCGAAGTTGGCCCACTCTGTATAATAACTCAATTGCGATATTGATATACCCATCTCAGCAAACGACCATTAAACAATGAGTACAAAAGGGGTCAATATTTTTGCTCTTATGACTTATTGAAGATTATCCTTCATCTTGCTGTTGATTGTTTACATTTGATTATTATACAAATCCGTAACATTCTGCGATTCTTATGTTAATCTGCTTATATCGTATTATGTATACATAAAGCTTTGAATGAATAGATGTTATATTGTGTTATATTCAGGTGACGCTATTTGAATGGCTCAATTTGTATTCATTTTTCGAAATATCATAATGCCTAATATTTTCATTCGCAAAAACATGCACATAGCACGTTAAAGGCACATCATTATGGCACTAATTTCGCTACCGACCCACCAAATCATATATCATATTCGCAACCCCAACGTGCGAAAATCACTGGACGTCGGTGCCAGATTCTTATAATTTACGACCCCTTATGGTTCGTCTGCCAAGTTTAAAACGAGTAATGGTGGCCAATTCCTCGGCGAATATATTCCGGTTCGCGCACGAACCGTTGCACAAAAAAGGTATCTTCAACTGCAATGGCAACTTGTACTCGTTATTAGGTACTTCTTAATCGTTAAGCTCTCGTCTCCCGTAGGAACTTTAGATAGCTAACATATTCAATATAGAGACGTATTATTGATTCATGAAGTTTCGAAAAATTCTTTTGGACGTAATTAGGCGTGTTATTTATCAAAGATAAAAATCGTTATTTATATTATTCCACATATAAGATTGTGTTGATCATTACGTAATAAAATTACTGAATTCCGAATTTTAGAAAAAAACATTATTTATGTAAAATTCAAAAGAATTTCAACAAATTAAAGCCTTACACGTTTATATTGGAATCAAGAAATCTGCTCACCTAAGAATGGTTACTAACTGTAAGTAAACTTCTTATCCGCCGAAAACAGAATACTTTTTCCATCTTTCACCAACACTGCACAGAGAGACTTCCATGTGGTAAATACTTACACGGCGAAGTACAAACGATTGTTGTAGAAATGAGTATCACAAACATGCGGACTTTAACGTACATCATTTGATACTAATCGTTGTTGGGAAAGTCACAGCAGTTTATAGGATCAATATTTTTAAATAGTAACGCACTGTGATGGCACAATCTCACCTAATTTTTAATTGTTAATTTAAAATTTGAATACGTTTAGAAGTACGAAAAATGGTACAATATTGCTACTGCGGTTGTGTATGACGCTAGCTCCAAAGCGAACCTATTCGGTTGTGAACTCACCTCAAGCAACTCCTTATTGATAGTCTACACACGTCTGCCAGTAATACTTTTAAATTAAATCCATATCACAGGTAGCTGTCAACAACAAAACTAAAAAACACTTTAAAATAACTGCTAGACTGCTAGATTTTTTTTATAATATATGATTTAATTAGAGCCAATAGAGTACGTTGCAATAGAGAATGGCACATGTCGTCACCAAAACCTACGCCTTAATTACGCCCCGCTGCCAGCTACTACTGTCTGTTTCCTAGCAACGAGGCATCGTTTACCAATATTCGTTCATTACGTATGTGACGTCATGTGTCATTCTCTATTGCAACGGACTCTACTGTTTTACTACCGCTGATGTTGTAGATGGGTGCCGCTTATTTATTAAATATTAAATTAAATATTAAGGCAACCCAAACTTGACGAAAAATACCAACTTGCTTTGATGACTAAATCTATGGGAATATTGGTATAATGTATTTTTATCTACCTCTCACATCTGTTATTGAAAAGAATATCAAATAAAAATATTTCCTCTATTTTTAAATTTCTAGATAATAAAAATAACCCCATTTGAGTAAATATCAGCAAGAAGCAATACAAAAGCAAGTATAAAACTAATATTTTGGTTTTGTAGCAATAATTTATTGTTTGCACTCTTCCAAACATTTACCATGTATCTACAACTTCTTAAGTGTAAAACACTGTTGTAGCGGTGTTGATGACATTCTAAACAATTGTCCCATTAAATTACTAAGCAGATATTAGAAAATATTCTTATGCAACTTAATATAACAATATTTGTAATTTCTGCTCTACTTTCTTTGTAATGGTTTACCTAGTGTTATGGTATGCATCGTTTTTAAAATACATCTATCAGTTTGCATTAATATAGTCATAGTAAAAAAAAAAATATGTAGGATAGGTAGAAGTGTGTTGGTCACGTCTAATTTGCAAGCCGGCAAATATCAGTCACAGAAACTCCAGTTCAAACAGTAAATTTCTAGCATAGAACGAATTAATCTGGCAGAGCGACTATCGGCCTTAGGTTATTAAAACTTAGATCCTACGAGTTTGCATATTGTAGTTTCTAACTGCAGTGAAGGCATTCATCAAAACTTTCCCGTGCACTAGTACTCGTATTTGTAATGGTTGGTAGTTTGGTTCGACACGATGATGTGAATGTTGTCGAGTATTACACGGGTAAGTACGCACGTCGCTCATAAACGATGTCTTACAGATCCTTTCGCATTTTACCTAATAATATGTGCATAATTTTACTTTAAATATTTATTTTCAAATATAGGTGTGCAGTGGACAGTTAAAATAAATAGCCAGCTAAGCAAATGCACTAGAAATTGAATTTTACAGCATTCTTCAGGGCTATAGATTGCGGTCTCAAAATGATAAGAAACTGTGAAAGCACAAAATGAACACCTGTTTACCGTTAAATGCCAGAAATTCAACTAGTATGTTAGGTTATTGCAGCGAAATATAGATATTGAACTGGTTACAAAAAAACAAATGTTATCGCTTGATATTATTATTTGAACAGTTTAGAGATGTTGTATTTGCGGAGAAAAGTGATAGTTGTAATAGCTTAAAACACATTTGCCTAAGCTAAGCACTTGTCGATGCTTAATGCATGCGTTACAAACAACTTAGTGCTAACATTAGTGTAAAAGTGGTATAGTACCAAAGTTTAATGACCTATATATTTAAATGAAGCCGTTTGCATAAAGGGATAAAAGGGAACGGTAGTAGACCGAAACCTTGCGAATTTCAAGCGTGCTTAAATGTGATCTTCTACATCAACTGATACTTGGCTTCGCAACTGCTTCTTTAAAGGTGCTGCATTTTCAGATAACAATACAATAGAATAGTTGTAGAAAATTAACATCGACGATAAATTAGAGTCCTTGCTGTTTAATTATAAAGCTATATACGACACGACAGGGGTGATAAAAGCTTTAAATCCAAAACAATGAAAGAGAATGAATTTAAAGATTTAGCTGCAAAACCTTAGACGAGTAAGTTCCGCTAGATTAGTTGAAAGCAATTACTTGCAGTAAATATTTATTCCAGTGGACATCGTTGAAAGTAGATACTGCTTGTTGTGTTAGAAATGTACAAAAGAAAAAATGAAAATTCGCCAGGAAAATTAGGTGGTCACGTTGTAGATAGAACTGCGGCATCTCCTGAAAACTATCTTTTCTAGACCGAGTTATATTATTAAGAACTAAGTCAAATAAATCAACTAAAATTTTATTTTATAATTTTTTTAAACTGGTATTTCTGGAGTGGTTGCCTAATTTTAGCCTAGTTCACAGATAAAACACATCGATGTAATACAGAGATAATACTTATTGAGACCGGATACCACAATACTGACAGGTGAAACCGTATTTTGGTGCCATCTAGCGGATTTAAATAAGCTAGATTTCTGGACCGGTAAATTTCGAATTTTTAAATATATAGTGTTTATCCCGATGCGATGGTGTTATGGTATTCTAACCATAATTGTAACGTGCACAAGGTTAACGTAAATGTTTAACCCTCCGTACGTAAGGTGAATTTTATAGCCACGGACCGTATAACCTGGGTCATTAATGTTTTTCTCAAGAAAACCACCTTCAAAAAATCTGAAAATTTTTTAGAATACTCATCTATCATCTACTATTCGGATATAAAATAGTTATATCCCAATAGTTTTTTTGGTGATTCACAATAAACAAATAACAAAAACAACGGAAAAAACCGATATTAACGGGAAAACATCATATCTCAATGAAAATTTTATCTAAAGAACAATTATCAACGAGGTTTTACAGCTAAATATACCTACTTTTAGGAAAAAAATACGGTATATCTAAGTTTTATTTTAAAATAGTATAATTATTTTAACTATCGATAATGTTTTTTTCTTTGAGTAATAATAAATATAAAAAATAGTACTTTTAGTGTTATTGTCGTTTTATCTGATATTTTTTTTCATAAAAGAACGAAGACTGGCTGATTGGAATGTGCAGAATGTGTCATCACATTACATGATTTACATGGTATTCAGAAACGGAAATGTCCGACCGGAAACTTTCATCGCTCCAACTATCGGATTTGAAGAAACTAATTGGACGTTTGGTATTTAAGTGGCCCCGGTAGGACACAATGCAATAGAACCAGCAATGTAAGAGAAACTTTAATTAATTACTATTGAGTATAATATCAACCCCATCTGAGGAGATACTACCTATCAGTATTGGTGGGCGAATCAAAATAAAAAAAAATAATACGATAACGTCAAAGGGATCCTTAATCGATACGGCAGGAAAAATTGGAACCTTTTCTTAGCAATTGCGATTCTTTCTCGCAAACGATTCCAGATCGTGTTTGTGGTTACGGATTCTATTTAGTCGATTAGGAAACCGCATTGTTAAGCGACACACCAGATTCTTTTTTTCTATTACACATACAATTTCCCTATGTGTAACGTTAAAAAACAAAATGTCAATGCGAGTAGGCAACCAGATATACCAAATACCAGTTATTATTTTGTTTTAACGATTAATTTGAAGTATGACACATCCTGAAATTTTACTATTATTGTAATATTTTTTATTATTTATTTCATTATTAATTAATGTCTTTCTAACGACTAAGAAAAACTATGTAGGTATTAAACCAGTTTATTCTCCTAAAATTTAATTAAATGGTTGAATCAACAAACAAAAACTAGTACGGTGACTATCACTAGTAGAAGCTTATTAGAACATGGAAAGTGTAAGAATGTTGTCGACATAACCAAGAAATTATGTTATGTTTACAAGATTGAAATTTTAGTCAACCTGGATGAAATAGTTAATCGTTACAAGCAATATACTATTAGGAGACTTCGTATAAACCATTTAACAATTGCAATGATGAGGAATTTGTTAAGACATTGAGATTATCAAAGCAGTATTCAGTGGTTACTAAAAAGAATTGAAATAAATTGCAGTGTATAGAAGTAAAAGGAAAAAGCCTGTCTTTTAACACGCTGAATGGTATTAACTCCTGCCTACCATGTTTTTATATGAATTTATTACTTTTAAATTATTCTGCTACTTTAAATTCATTTTTTCTATAATTTGTAAATCGCAATCTTATAAAATAGGAGTTATTACAGTTTAGCTTTCGGGGTATTAAAGAATATCATAATTTTTTAATTTACACAATTTATTATATTTTTTTAAGAAAATATACATAAAATCACACATTATTATTTAATAAATATTGAAAATAATCAACAATTGTTCTTCTAACAGTATCGTGATCCATACTAGAAAATTATAGCACTGTTTTTAGAATCACTTTGAGCACATTTATTACCTATTTGATCATTGCCTGGTAAATTATCTCGATTGTTGTAGGCAATATTATGCAAGATTACAGCCTCAAGAATAATTCTTAGCGCTAGTGGTATGCTACAGCTCATTCCAATAGGAAACATTGAAATGAAGCTTTTCCAAATTCCTAAAGTACACTCAATAACATTCTTGAAGCGAATTTGTACATCGTTGTTCTGCTTGATTTTGCCAAAAAAAAAAAATAATAAAGTACTCATGGAATTTCCTTAAAATCTCATGTGTAGCTCCGAACCATAGTACTACTAACTCTTCAAAGCAGTTCTGCATCATAGCTTCAACAATCTAATATGTGTGCAGTCTATTGCATCTACAACATGAGGAAATCTTACTGTCTCTCTAAATAGAATAACTGTTTTGCAATTTTTCTTCTTCGGTATCTGGAAACTGAATAACATCGTAATGCAAATCAATAATAAAGACATCTGTAACAAGGTAAATAGCTTTGCAAGTTGCTGATTTGTGCACACCAAAATATCCAATAGCTATAAAAAACTTTCGCTAAAATAAAACCGCATACAGCATGATCTCTGAAAGAAAAGATCGTGTAAGTAATCTATTAAAACTGATACTTTTATTAGTAACCGTTCTGTTGAACACTGCAATGTATTTTCAATTCTTTTTAGTAATCACGGAAAACTGTTTTGATAAGTTTTTCTACAAATTCCTCATCATCACAATTCTTCCAATGGTTTATACGAAGCTTCCTGATAGTATATTGTTTGCCACGCTTAACTGTTTCAACTAAATTGACTAAAACTTCTTCTACGAACTCCTCAAACTCCTCCAATACGTGCTTAATTCTGGTTCATAAATAATTTCAAACTTACAAACATAACATATTTTTTTGGGTGATCGACAACATTCATACATTTCCCATGTACTATTACGTTACACATTGCATGTGCAATAGAAAACAAAAGAACCCGGTATAGTCACTTATAATATAATTATATATAACAATATTTTCGGAGAAAATTCTCAGAAGATTACATAGAATCTAAATTCACCCAAATATAGTGGGTATTATATTTAAAATTTTAAATTCGGCAACATTTCCGGTAAAATCTGAAGTCATAAAAAATTATAAAAAAATTGAAAATTAATAAACAATTTACATTTAAAAATTTATTAAACAATATGCATAAATAAAAAAAGTTATAGGCAGGGACTTAGGATATAAGTATATGTACTTCTATAACTCTCCGGAGGTTTAAAGCAAGGATGGATATTATCTATACCGTACAGCCGTGCAATATTCGGAAATTTCAAAAATTCATACATATGTGATATGTGTACGAATAGTACTAACATTCGTAAACGAAAAATCATAAACGAAATTGAATTCGCAACATTTTCATAACCATTAACGGCTGTTTGCACCGTCTGTGATTAACATTTTAATTAACTAATCAAAAATTAAATTTAATTAGGAATTAAATATGAATAGGATTGCACCGCACAAATTTAATTAATGATTAGTTAATTAAAAAGTTTGCGACCGAAATATAGGTTGGTAGTGCGTTAAGTTTAGTTTTTAGTCAAAAATTGTATTTATATTGGGAACACTGTTCCATCATAATGGAAATTGTCGCTATGTGAATGTGCGATTTTAAGCGGCATTTGAAAGTTATTGGAATTTAAGCTGAAGAAAATTGCTACAGAATTAGATATTGAAATAAAAAAGCTGAGTAGCTTTTAAAATGGAAATTAATATGTGAATGCAGGTTTTTTTTCATTATGGAATTCTTTTATTTGTTTGTTCCGCAAATGCTTTAATTTTTGATACTTTATTTGACCTCTGCTATTACTTGTTAGAATTAATTTTATTATTGCCATCATTTCCTTATATATTTTGTTCGTTTTTTAACGAATAAATGGTTAATTACATACGCAATATTTCTTTAATTTATTGTTAGTTTTTTATTTCGGGAATTAATTTTTGATTTACCTTGGATTTTCTAAAACCCTGCCAAATATACACTTCTTGCACGCCGCTATTCCTTGTCCTAATCTTCAAAGTGAACACTTTAATTAGCCAGCTCTTTCAATTTACAGTCACAGATATTGTATTATAACCAATAATCGCCTATTACGCCTAAACACGATTTTAACAAAGAAACTACGCGTGCGCCAACTTTAATTATGAGTTAATTCGTACCTTGGGTACTGATTAAAGATAATCACGAATTAAGGATTTAATTATTAGTTAAGCGGTCGGTGCAAGGGAAATTCAACTTTAATCATGACTAAATTTTAATTACAACTTAATCACGAACGATGCAAACGGCGGTAAGCCAGAAATTTTTACTTATAAATCGACATTCCAAATTCCAAATGAGTAACATGAAATAAGTGATCGTGTGAGTGTGAAAAATAATGTATGTAAGATAAATGAGTATGAAAAATAACACGCTACATAGTAAATGTAATGAACATCCTACGTACTCATAACCTCGTAACCTATTGCATAAGCTCAGCAGGAAACAAATACATACATCACAAGGGAACCTACATTCCGCAGAAACTAGGAATATGAGAAGACAGTAGTATGAATTGTATTTACAGTAATACCGATGCAGAATATAAGAAAATAACCATATGTATATGTGTGTTACGTTTATATCTTAGTTTCAGCCATTCAAATGTGTCAAAACTATTTTTATCTCAGGAGCATAAGCAAATGTGGTAGCCTGTAAGAAATACCTAATACATGTCTACCAACATATTTATGTATGCACTCGAAAGCATGGTGTTGCTAGTAGCAACGGCACGTCTCCACTAACAAGGGAGAATTCGTATACTATACATCATATTTCACTTACAAGGTCAGCAGAAACGAAAGTAAAGGTGCAATATAATAACATGGAGCTGTAGGTGTAAAGAACACCTACTTTTAATGACTTCTAATCTTTTAAAGGTTATCGACTAGAAGTTATAAATACATTTACGAAAATTAATGGAAGGTGGCACGCATAGTTATAGCTTTAAGTCTACTGAATTAATAGTTTTTACCTTTAAAATCGGTGATCTATTTCTAAACCAACTATCAACCCGATCAGTATAACCGATATTTAATCCTTATAAACAAACACGTACTTATAAATATATACTTTCTATTAAGTTATATCTATCTTTTATACCTTATAGACATGATAAAAAAGGCTACCTATCTACACTCCAGAGGAATATCAAATTTTTCTTCACAGAAGCAGAAAGGAAAATTTGGCCCAGTCCATTTCTGGAGAGTACCTATATGCTTTGAATTCTTTCCGTTGGACCCAGTCTGGTCTAAAGACATGCTACAAAATGCTAGTTGTAAATATACTGAAACATAAAATATGTGCACTGCTTAACAGTCTTTTATCCTCTGCTACCGCTGTTAGATTTTTAATTTGTAATAAGTTTTCCTAATTTAACTACATTTCGACACAAACTGAATATGATATTACTAAAACCACCTTTTTATTCATTCGACAAATCTAGTAATCATAAATTTTGACCTGTCTCCTCACAGTGAACGTGTTTATTGTTTATTTTTGTTTATTATATTTTTTTATATGTTTATGTAATGTCAGACAACATGCACTTGTTTATCGGAAATAAATCTATCTAACAATTTAATGTCGCCGTCATGCTCCAGTTATTGCCAAAATTATTTACCATTTGGACAAATGGGTGTTCGGCTGGTAGGTATTTGTTTTCGCAGGCGGAAGGTATATTCGGATATATAAGTGTAAAACGCTTAGCAATTGTGTAAATTAGGTTTAAAAACTGAAAGTATCTAATATCCAAAGAAAAGGTTACATACACAGAGTGGTTCACGAAACCCGTGCATTAAAAATTATTGACTTTGCAATATCTCAATTTTGAAACTTTGGGATTAAGTATAGTTAGCTATGATCTATTTAGGAAAAATAACTCCATGTATACCGCGCTTCCGGTTACATCGAAAGTCATGGCCAACTTTATTTTATAAAACATCTACCGCCTATCCTTATTTTGGTTTTTGTGAGAAAAAGTTCAAACAAAAATAAGTTGCATTATATGTGTATAACCGCTATACAGTAAAATGTAGAAAGTGTTTATGTTGACTGTGGAGGATGTGAATCCTCTACTATTTAACCAAGAAATAGAAAGTAAACAACATTATACAGAGTGCCCCATAATCTAAGGTTGATTTGGAGTAACTTTTAGTACTAAAAGTATTTTTTTCAAATGAAATATATTTTTACACTCAGGTGATGTAGAATTGGGTCCTCTATCGAAAAGCTATAAATGTTGTACGTATCTTTATCGCTTTCTTTAGAACTAGTGATTTTCAGAAAATGTAGTTTGGTATTAGTAATTAATTAATAGTAGGTGAAGGAAAACCATCTTCATTTTAAAGCATATTAAAAAACAAAATATAGTATGAAAAAATACCCTTATTTCACAGTTCCATACGTGCTACTGCTGAGGAAATAGACATATCAATACAGTGCATTCTGTCTAAACATAAAATGCACGCATACGGCTTTAACATCGTGCAAGTGTTTTATCCTGGCGATGAAGTTCGCTTCCTTGCTTTTTGCGAGCGAATATTAATATGGCTCTAGGAAGATCCGAAGTTTTTACAATAAAATTGTCACCGCAAAACTCTGGCATTATCGGTGAGGCTAGCTTTCAAAATACATTTAGTTTCAGTGAATTTTGCTTAATATTTAATAGCAGAACACTTTTTCAATTTATGACACCTTAAACAGAGATAATTCTGCGGCAATGCGTAGCAGACATTTCTGTTTAATCGAGTATTGCTGATACCAAATGGATGGAACACCAGTTAATTTTTCTTGTGGGGTGGATCGTTTACTGAGTACAATGTTTAATAATAGGTGGATTGGACGCAATGGACCTTAAGCTTAGCCACCAAGATCTTCTGATTTAACGCCCTTGGATTTTTATTTATGAGAACCCAAAAAATTACTACTGTATTTGGTCAAAGTACAGACCAAAGTAGAATTAGAGCGATGAGTTACTGAAGCGTTTGATAGCATAACTCCTGAACAAAGAAAACAGACTAAATTTACATCAGGATTCTGTAGTTTTTGCAAGCGAATGGAGATCATATTCAACACTTATAATTTTATTATACCCACATAATACACACAGCATTTCGTTTTTGATTATCTTGCATTTTTATATCTTTTAAAATTAAAATTGTTTTTCACCGCCTACTATTAATTAAATACTAATACAAAATTAAATTTTCTGAAAATCACCAATTCTAAAAGAAGCGATAAAGATAGGTATAAGAACACCTGTAGCATTTTGAATCCTCTACCACCCTGTGATGGAGGATTCAATTCTACATCATATGGTATAAAAACATACATTTGAAAAAATGCTTTTAGTATTAAGAAGTTACCCCAAAGCAACTCTAGATTATGGCACAGCTGTATAAATTTGTTTACTTTTTATTTCTTGGTTAAATACTATAGGATTCACACCCTCCACAGTTAACATAAAAACTTTCTACCTTTACTGTACAGCTGCTATACGCATTTAATGCATCATATTTTTTTGAGCTTTTTTTCACAAAAAACTAAAGTAACTCTAAAACTGTAACCGATAGATAAGCAGGTGTTTTGTAAAATAGGCCTTAAAATGCCTAGTAGAACCTAAAAATGCACTAAAAATAATAGGTTTCTATCTATAATATCAAAGTTAGCCGTGACTTTCGATGTAACTAGATGTGCGACATAGATGAAGTTATTTTTTCTAAATAGATTATAACGAACTATGCTTAACCTAAAGTTTCAAAATCGAGATAACATTGCAAAGTCGAGAACATTTAATTGACGGGTTTCGTGAATTACCCTATAAATATTGTCATGATGTGTTAAGCTACGTTAAGAATATTGCATATTTGTTGCTAATAGCTTTATTTTATGTGCACGGCGTCCTAGAAGCGGACAAGCGCATGCTTACTCCGTTATTTTAAATAATATCCTATATAATTATTCTATTTTTAAATTCCACATAGAAAAGTAATCACTTTATATAAACTATTATACCAAATCGCCGCGGGAACGTTTATAAATAGGGACTAAACCTGCATAAAAATTCGCCGTAGTTGTCAAACATATTATAGTGAGGAACCGAAACCACATCCACCGTCCTTTACCCCTGCACACAGTCTTTCCTAAAAAAATCTTCAATTCTTTCCGCTGCATGTTAATTTAAACATGTGAAGAAAAGCAGAAAAATAATTAAAAGACATCACTCGGTCAGTAGTGCTCAAAAAGTAGTTGGCCGTTTTATATCTGTTTTTCAAAATAGAGCAGTGTCACTGTAGCACCAGCCTTAAATATTATACGCAACTGTGAATAAACGTATTGTGTCGCCAATTGTTGAAACGTAATTATAAACAATTTTCCTGCTTAGACAGCAAAGGCCGTCATATACCAGTTTTTGCAAAAAGCAAGAAAGCCGCAATAGCTTTACCTCGATACCCTGATTTGACCCCCTTAATATTATAATATTAATATTATGACTAGCTAATACCTTTATAACCAACGCCAAAGAAATATTTATGCTGTTGACAGTACAACTACTAAAACGCTTGCACACGTACAGTTATATTATATTTGTTGGAGCATTTGCTAAATTAAAATTAAATTAAGGCCCCATGAGTGATATGGGTGACTATAGTTTTTACGAAATTTACATCGTTCAAATATTTAAAAAAGAAATGAATTTTCCTAGCTTTATCTATTCTAACTCTATCTAGAAACCTAATTTTTGTGGCTTGCGTAGTTTTGCAAAAAAGAATAGATTATTAATATTTGTAAATAAATATTTAAAAGCATTTCTCTCGACGTACCTACGTTTATTGTATCTTTCGCATTACGTTTCATACTAACAAATATGATGGGTATTTAATTCATACGAGCACGGCTGAATGAAAGGAATTAATATTTAAACAAAATCTATTTGGGACCATTATCGGTATGTATTTCTGTATCAACAATGAAATGGAAACAACTGCGCACTAACGTAATTACCAGTTTGGTTGACATGCAAACGCTATTCATGTTCCATTAAGCAACTTTTTCCTGTGTAAGCCAATCTTTACGTTATATCGAAAAGGAAATATGTAAATCTAGGCATGTATATGTCTATATGCCAGTCGAATATATGTGCATACGTAGCTGATTTGTCGATGGATATACGCATGTGATATTCAAATAGACACTGTCAAAATCCGAGCTACAAAAGAACTGAAAGTAAATTCAATAATACATGTTCCTGGAAATGTTCTTTTTCTTGAACAAATCGAATATTCTTACCTTCTATAGCTTTACAAAACTGTTCAAAATGGAAAAAAAGAGAAATCGAAATTGCTATTTGCTATTCGAAGAAAAACTAAAGAATTTAAGAGTAAAATGCCGAACAAAGTTTAAATTAGAAAACAAAGAAATTAAGGTTGAATTTAATTTAATAGAGATAAAGGAAAAACAAATTCGGTAGTATCATACAGAACATTTTTATATCAAACACTCTTAAGCAGGACACACATCTGAACAAATTCGTTTGGATTGCCACACACTGAGTCGAGGATTTTCTTCCACACTTGTAAACGATAATTTGTGGTAAGCTAATTACCCTGCGAATAGGTAGTAGTGCCAAGGAATATCAATGAAGGACTGCTAAGAACGTATTAAAAAGAATTTGTGATAGTATGTTACCCGTTATTGCGCAAGCTTTTCGTTCCGAAGGAGTTCATAGGATCAGATGCTTCCGTGGTTAAATACGCTTGTAATAATTCTTAGAGAACAAAAAAAGCAGTTATCTTGGACAGATTATTTTATTCTTATAATCTCGCAAATCAAGCAGTAATGTTTAATTCAATTGTCCGCAGAAGGCCAATGTGCCGCGTAATACGAAAAATTAACCCTCATTTCCCTAAAACTTACAACGATACCAATAAATTTGCTAGTCCGTCTCCCACTTAAAGTGATATCTCACTTACCCCCTCAATCAGTATCAAGCTTATCCCTAAACGTTTTTTTTTTTAACTACTGCTGTGTAATAATTGAAATAAATGCAAAATGAATTTAAAATGAAAAATTAAATATATAGTAGCTAGCTCAACGGAAAAGATTTTTAATAAAACAAATTACTACTATTAATCCCAGAGATACCCTCGCGAATTAAAACTTTAATCTAAGCACGAAAAGTAAACTGTGAGTGGATGAACTTTCTAAATTACACGAAAAGGTTTAAAATAAAATGAAAGAACAGAATTTTTTAACCCAGTGACGCTAATTAAACAAACAATTTATTTTAAAAAAATGGGCTAAAATACAATGGTACAGAAAAAAAAAACCTGAAAGTTCTAAAATAAAAACTGCATTAGACTCTAATTTAAAATAGGACAATGCTACTTCCTAATACAATGCAAAAAAAAGAAAGGTTTTATTTGTCCAGGAAGATTATTTAAAATCCAAAACCTTTGAATTTCTATCCACGTGGTTTCACAAATTAAAATAATTTAAGCGTGGACAAATGCTTCTACTCACCCAAACGAGGTGATAGAAAAATTAAAAAGATGCAGCAAAATAGAATAACAGAAAAATTAACTCTTTAAAAATAAATGAGTGAAAAAAACTAAAATAAATATTCTAGAACATTACAACGACAATATTAAATAGAATACGCATTAAGTCAGCACAAGTGAACAATAGACATGTGAATGACTGAATTAATTAAAAAATCTTAGTACTACATAAAAAATCATACAATAAACTCTTAAACTAAACTTACACAAAACAAAACAAAATTGTGAAAATTCTCGGTAAACTGAAAATTAGCTGTTCAAACAAAGAAATCAACAACAACCATAATATGCAACTTAAAATACATCTCAGTGATAAATGTTGCATAAACCACAGCACTACGCTAGACGAAATTAGCCCTTAGGTATAAATCAATTTTTTGGTCTAGCATAGTTATTGCGCTATCCCCCTAGATACCGCTTTCGCTAATTGACTCGCCCACTCTATACCCATTGTAGCCACGTGAGCCTTAGTCCAAAAGACTTTTATACTCCCCTAACACAACATATCCTAAGTACCCAACATCAAATCAGTCGGAACACTCGAAACGTCGAATTTAAACAATAAAACAGACAATGGGAACAGCCTAAACATCGACTTATATTCTAGTAATCCATTGTCAATTCACTAAGCCTTCCTGCAATTTCCTCCAAATAAAAAAAAAAACGTTACCCAGTAAATAATCGCTTATCACTGGAAATTAATTAATAATTCACAGTAGCCTTTTCATTTTAGGTTTATTTCCTTGTGATCCTTCTATTTTTATCGATAGTTGATGGAAAGTGTACGCATGGAAAGCGTATGAAATGCAAACGAATTCGTTCACATCTCTTCCCAGCTTTATAACTTACGTAAGATAACTCGATCTTAAGTTAAATGTGATTTTATCGGTGCCTTTCTACAATATAAAGTTACAATAAATGCTTTCATAATCCAGCCTCGCTTCATATTTTAAAAGAAAAACCGTGAATTGCCATGTGTTTATTTTTTAGGCAATGTAAGTGCCCTTTAATGATCTCCATCCCAAAAAAAAATCTAATTATTAAGCAGCTTAATAATGACAATAATATCGGGTAGGCGGATAGGTCTTATATTGTTTTCCATTCTGGCACAAGTAAAGTATAATAACATGGAGCATATTATAATGAACAATGCAGGAATGGATTATAGATATATCCCAACTATGCTTGTTAACCTGAGGCTATTCGCGCTTCATCGAGCACAATGCTTGTGTGCTTACAAGGATAAATGCCTATAAAGCACCAATTTAAGCAGAAGCCCAACTTCATTTAACACACAATAACTATACTACATAGTTATCTACATAATATATGCTTAAATGCACGTATATATGTGCACACATTTATTAAACTAAGAAGAAAATCCTTCATCCAAGATATATTCAAGCTTATGGTATTGCAGAGTCGTTTGAATTAACTGTAGTGAGTTACTCTAGTATAACCTAACGGTTTATTTCCGCACTACATTATTAATCTTGACGTTCACTAATCTATCTGTAATCGAGCTGGAAGTTGCACCTGTACTGTTATTTGCAAATCTATCAAAAATTAAAATTGGTAATAATGAAATATGTGTTGCTTCCACCGTCAAGAATTTACGATTAAAAACGGACAATACGTTACGATTCCGTAAACATATACGCAAATGTATAGTATCCTCCTCCACGATATTAAAACAGATTTATTCGCTACGATTGGTTCTTCATAAAACCATTAAGAAAACAATGTGTGATTCCTTCATTCTCTCCAGTTTTGCATATTGTTCAGAAGTTTATCATTCCTGCTTAGATGTTGATCCAACAAACCAAATCCGGAAAGTTCAAAATTAATGTTTATGATATATCCATGGAATCAGAAAATATGATCCTATATTCTGTAAATTAAAAGATACCGATTAGATGAGTTGGAAAAATAGAAGAGAAATAAGATTTCGAACTGTTATACATAACCTCGTTTTTTGGTCTTATATCCCATAGTAGAGCAAATATTTATTTTATAAACTAACAGATAAAAAATACTTAACCATTATCCTTATCCAAAGGCGATAGATGAAAGTATCTTTTATCCTTATCTGTGGAAGATAAATAAAAGTGTCCTTTATTTTTATTCGTCAGCCATATTAATTTATTTGTTATGGAATATATGTGAATGAATTTCACTAATAATAAATGTGATCATAATTTTGTGTACACACCTGTTTGTAAATCAGTATGTATAGGGTGTTAATTAATTTGCATTGCAGCCGTGGTAATTAGGCAAATACGTTTATGGTACGGTACCTGTATGTTTTTAATGTAGTTTCTTTGGTCTCTGGACTCTGGCAGTCCACGAGGACGAGGTGTTTGTTAAATATAATTTAATTAAGTCAAAAAAAACATCAAGATCTTTCATTATTCGAAGAAATTTGCTGAACTAAACTTTTTTTCTTGTGGAATTGTACATATCTTTGCTGTTCTGAGTAGCACGATATACCTTGGATACTTAGAAGGATCCTGTTATACCCTAGTACCCATCTTTGATGTGTCTATAACATATTTAGTTTGTCACTGCGAGGAAATTCCATTCTGAAATACTTTGGGGTGTGAACTGCGTGATGTTGGTCGCATGTATTTTTGTTGGTATTTTTAAAAATGTTCAAATTTTTGTGAAAATAACTATTTAACGTTTCGTAAACTTTTAGGTTATGTATAATGACAGCTTAAATTATAATTTTAATATGTATAAGTTGGTAGGCATTGTTAGTGAGATTTATTGTATGAACGTTGATTTGTTTTAAAATTGGAATTTAATTATCCACAATATACTGGATAGTAGTTGATATTTGATTTAAATATTACAAATAAGTGTACTGATTTTAGGTGAGTTCTTATGCTTCTTAAATGTTTTTGATATTATTATGCAATAAAATGTGCATGCTGTTATTTACGCTGTCTTTATTAATATAAAAGCTGGCAATATATTAACTGATTAAAATTAAACTTCGTCATATTACTTGAACACTCCATCTGGCGGCATGTTTCTGTATTTAAAAACAGATACCTTATTTATTAAAAATGATTTTTTACCGTTTCCAATTAATCAAACACACCAATGAAAACAAATATACTGTACACAACTAGCGCCAGCAACAGTGATCATACCAGTATCGCATATCGCTATCTTTGTTTTACGACGAAAATCCACTCCCTACCCAGATGCTAGATTTTCGACGCTATGTCACAACTTACGGCAAATTGTAAATTTCAAAATGCAAAACAGCGGCACAGAATCATAAAAGTAACGGCAAGTCAAATCGAACAAAAATGCTTACAGCTGCGTTTCGCTGCGTGATGATAATGCCAAAACGAACATACCTAATGAAAATTAATTGTTGAAAAGAAACTTATCTCCTGACATTTAAATGAATTTCGTTGCACCAGATTTTTTTTTTTAAATCGTGCAGCTAATTCATCTTTGAATTTAGGAAACTATTTCAACGCTAATAAATTGAAAATAAAACGAGAAATCACCTTTTTTCTTCTATGTTCAACAAAATTAATATGCATTTCCATTGATTTATTGAAGCATCCTTCAATAAATAAGTAAGAATAAAAGTAAGACTAAACTTGATCCTTCAGTTACGTTCATTACTACAATTCATTAAAAACAGTATTTTGTCGCCCGTGTTCTCTATGTATCCATATAGGAACAAAATATGGTATATCGTATGCTTAACCTCAACCGGAATGCAATATATAACTACGATTCCAAGAACTCCTCTTAGGATATTTTAATGCTGTATAAAATCAAATGTGCTTCGTAATGGAATTCGTTGTTTTCTTAATCCAAGACAGCCAAAGATTTTTAAAGTCAAGTTGCGTTCAAAGTGCGATTAGATCATAGCTCTGCCTATTAAAACTTAATAATAATAAAAGTCATATTCACTAAACATCATTTCAAGAAAAAAAAATATTATTGAGCACAGCAAACCTATAAATTCTTCTAGTATTAACAACAACTCAAAAACAGAACTAATTATATTATAAACTATATATGCGGTCGTAAAGTTTACAGGATGATTATTAACGTAATTATGTTAACAAGGATAACCGTGTTATGAACATATTGCCTCTATGCAACATCATTCATTCATCCCAACAACGGTAACTTATGAGGTAATGGTAACCCAAATTATTGTCGAACTACTTTGAATGAAAAATTACCGATTTGATAAATATTGAATAGTCTCAACTGCTAATTAATCACAACTTCATCCTGAAAAGCAGTGAGCGGCGAACTAACACACACCGGATCGATATGTATTACCTCACACGTTGTTTGAATTCCAACAAGGTATCTATGATGTATTATTCCTTACAATACTGTATTGAGCATTCAACTGGTTGTGAATAGAAATAATAAGAGATTGGTTACGTAGGATGGCTTCTCTTTATAACTGTAATAAATCAAATCTGTTCTGACTGATAATATACGTATTTCTTCTACGTATTCCAGGTGTGTTAAACAAAAATATGGGTTGATCAAGCAAGTTTCTTATAATTGCATCAGAAAAGCATGCGTAGATGCACCAAATTGGAATTTTCTGTGTAGATTTTATCTATCAATTGATAGGCCGTCTTGTTGTCTGATGTTCACGTAAGGATTAATAAATATTGACTTGTGTCCTTTCATTACTTTGTTAGTAATACCGACGTATGACGTATATTGCAAACTTACACGGCAGAATATTAGCTATTTAATGGCGTACTCAATCATGCCAACGCCTTTTTAAACTACAAGCATACAATAAGATGTAAGAAAATGTGCCAAATTGTAACGGAACTGCTAATTTCATCATGTACAATTACGTATTGCATAAAATTCTTTATAATATTCACACTATCTCGTGCAATCACGACTGTTTCTGTAATTTTAATCGGTATTAAAACATGAAATATTAATGTTGGCATTCTTGCGAGTGTATCTGTTTCTGAGTGGCTTCTGGTTATGAAAATGCCTTTAAAGCTACAATTTCCTTTTCAGTATACTTTATGTAAATGCAAATTATTGTAACGTCGTTTCATTCTCATTTTTCATATTCATACCTACACGACAGCTTAGCTAAAAGGAGTTATTGGAAACACAACCGCAACAGTTTCTTAAGAGCTCGAATACTTTCCACAACCCCTTTCCGAGCTTCTATTTCCTCTTTGATAGTTTGAAAACTACTGATTCAATCGTTTTGAAATTGGTATCATTTGCCAATCAAAGCCAAACGTGGCTCTTGTCAGAACAGTTTTTGACAATCAGTTGATAGTTTTCGAGGTTCTTGTAACCTATGAATGCACTTGTACCCTTCTTATTCTAACCCCTACATTTGTTATATTTTCATCTTTAACCGACGAACTCTACGCTGTACTTATAATGAAATGAAATATTTACTTACATAGGAGCGCTTGCCTCTAAAATCCAATCTATAAGTCATATACTTATTCAGGTTCCCCCATTGGTAATTTATATCCAAATTATTATGCAAATACTATAAATGCACAACAAGAGAATATTGTTGTATTGTATTGATTAAGGACTACATTTACATGACATTATTTAATAATAGCTAGTACATACGGAATGATTAATTTATATATGTAAGTATATCTAAATACATCTTAAATTATCTAAAACTTATTTATATTTGTACTTGCGTATAGTTTAATCTAGACGTTTGCATGTTCAATTATAAGTACAATAAAGACAGAGATAACATCGAATTGATGCGAGCTGAAGAAATGCTAGTACTTCTTAGTCCTAATGTGTTATTTCTAAAATTATTATGATATAAAGCATCAAAACAGTTATTTTAGTTAGGCAATTCCTACAAGCGTTTAAGTTCAGTTACAGTTTTGCAACATCTTTATATTATATTTTCAACTGCTGTAAGTAACTACACTATAAGAAGTCATAGGGAATTTAAATCCCATTTTAGGTACGAATAAATCAGCTACTATTTTTACACGTACTACATATCAGACTTTTCATGGAAATTTGCTTAAGAAGTAGAAATACTATAGATTTCAGGAAAAATGATGTAGTAAATTGCCTTAGAATGCCTTAGTACGTGCAAATTTGCTGTCAATATTCTGCAATAGTATATTTTACAGTAAATTTAACAAAAATACTCCGAACTGGGTACTGGTAATGCTGTAAACTTCTCCTAGACCCCTCACTACAAACTGCACCAAACTGGACGTACGTTTCGATAGCAAAGCTATCATCATCAGCAGATACAAGTAAATTTAACTTTTAAATACAATTATATCTTAAAAAATACATTCTTTTCAAAATGCAAGATTTATAATTTACCATCGCCTATTTCGTAATTGCGATATTTCCGTAATATATTTTCTTCATACTGGTTTTTACATTTTCTTTTGCTGGGCAAATAAAATAGTTATATACGTTATTTATTATAAACGTAAATTTAGTGTAATAATAATTTTAAGTGCATACAAACACATGTTAGTTTAGTCATTCCTTCTTAAAGAGGGTATAGAACATGTCAATACGTGGATCAAAAATAACAACTCTAAAAGAAGCAGTTGCTTTTATTATATAACAGGACATTAATAAATAGCAAGAAACTAAATTGGTTATGTACCGGTAAAAAAAAACCTTTAAAGCACAAAACGAATGCTTATACATTATTTCTAGTTTCTTTTTCTTCATCTCCAGAAAATCAATCTATAATGAAGGTATAACTCCACATGCGCACTTAACACACACATTTTACCTCACAGAAAAAGCAATAATTCTCAAAATATTGTTGAAAGGAACACTTTTAGGTGCAATATGCTTGTCTAATTGTCTAAATTATATTTTTAATTAAACAAGATTTCTTCATTCATTTCTTTCATGTTTGTATGTGTTAGAAAAAAAAGAATAAAACTTACTTAGCTTTGAACGTATTTATGAAAATATAAAAATCGTTAATAATCTGCATTACCGCACATTGTACTACCGAAATAATTACTGCCCTAGTAGCCAACTATTATTTATTTCATATTTCAGAAATATTTAGAAAATATTGAATCTTTCTTGAATATTAGTTATATTAACATATTATATAACATATATTAGGAATACGTTTTACAAATATATATGTTATATAGCATTGTAGTATTATATTTTATTGCAAATGATTTCTCAATATATTTTTCTTGACTCTGCAACAATATTTTGCTTTGTATTTCTATAAATATTTATTTCGTATAAAAAAATAAAGGCTAAATTTTTGCTTTTGTACATTTGGTGCGTAGGACGAATAATATAAAATGGATTTTCATCAATTGCCTACATATTAAACACGTATTTCAAATGGTAGTTTAAAGATTAAGTTAGATAATGTATATCTAAAATTATGATTTAAGTAAGTCTCTAAGTTTAGTGCTGTAACTTTACTGTACTTGCTGTAAACTATTAAGATATCTGCGTTGACGTAAAAGGTAATTATATAAGTAGGAGCTAAAATAATTGCAGCGAGGTAACTGCTATATGCATTCATTCACACCAAATCAAAGGGAATGATATAATTCATACTCCAGAACAATATATACTTCTACTTTATATAACGTTAGCATTCCTTATTTATTTTTTGATTTTAATTATTTATTTTATTTACTATACTATATTTTTGAGGCATTATTGATTATTGGTGTATTATTGTATGGTGTGTGTGAACAAACAAGTTAGAAGAAGAAACAGGTATGTCGTTCTGTTTATTTGCCGGGAAAGTTTCATATAGCTTTTTGTTATTGATGTTATACATTCTAAATAACGAAGATATATAGATTACTGTCTATAAATAATTTTAGTTCATTCTGGCAAATTAAACAGCTTTATATGATTGTATAAAAAAATTTCAATTTTATATTTTATCTAAATATAGATAAAATATAAAATTGAAATATTTACTCCATATTTTAAATCAATGTAACCAATTTGATATTTTTAAAATATTTGTAAAATATTATTCATATGAAAATTGAGATTTTTTAATGCAATCATACCAAGAATTTGTCAGAACGAACTAAAATTATTTGTAGACAGTAATCTATATGTCTTGGTTGTTTAGAATGTACGACATCGATATCAAAAAACTATATGAAACTTTCCCGGAAAATAAAAAGAACAACATACCTGGAGGTGTCTAAAAGGGAAGAACTTGTTTCTTCACACTCACCATACAAGTTAATAATCAACAATGCCTCAAAAATATAATATAGTGAATAAAATAGATAATTTAAATCGAAAAATAAAAAATGAATTCTAAAGTTATATAAAGTAGAAATATATATTGTTCTGGATTATGAATTGTATTATTGGTTTTGATTTAATATGAATGGATGCATATAGCAGTTACATCGCTGCAATTATTTTAGCTCCTGCATAGTATAATTACCATTTACGTAAACGCAGATATATTAATAGAAGTTACAGGTCTCAGCTTTGATGCTAACTAAATCATAAATTTAGGTATATATTATCCAATTTAACCTCTATTTTAAATAGGTACTTAATATGTATGCATATTTTACCCATTTTATGTTATTGGTCCTACGCACTAAATGTATAAAAGCAAAAATTAAACGTTTATTTTTTATATGAAATAAATATTTGCAGAAATACAAATCAAAATATTCTTGCAGAGTTAAGAAAAAATATATTGAAAAATCATTTGCAGTAAAATATAATCAAAGCTGCACAACAGCAGGAGCAGAAAAAATTCAAAAAACTCATTTTTAATTTATCCAAGCTTTCGTCAATTCCATTTTTATTGACTTCTTCAGGGCTATAAGAATTACACATGATAAATTTGTTGAAATAATTATTGCATAAATATGCAAATAAAATTAAGTTATAACTTACATATTTAGTTAAGTTTTTTTTAAAGGTTGGCCCATTCCTTATTTAAATTATTATTTCCAACCTTACATACCCAACCCCCAATAACATATTTTCTATAATATAGTTTATACATATTATGTTAATATAACTAATATTCAACAAAGATTCATTATTTTCTAAATATTTCTGAAATATGAAATAAATATAGTGGGCTACTGGGGCATGGTCATATCAATTAACGTTTTTAATCCTTTTGCAAATCATGGCATTAAAGTTCCAACGGCAAACATCCTGCAAAACCGATTTTTGAATATGCAACCTATTGCGGTACGATAGGTAATTATCATAATTATTATTACAAAAATTACAATGAAATGCCAAATTATTTTTGGTTTTGAAGAATACACAACAATGCTATAAAGCATAACATCTCAACATAAATAAAGAAATTGTAAATTTGCAGTTTAAATATTACAAGTCCTTATGGAACCTTACATTTTACTTGTTGCAGCGTATAGCACTTAAGATAATTGAAGCTAAACTCTACTAACGTGAAAACTATTCATAAAATAATACAAGAATAAATATAAGTGACATAAAATTTGAAACCATAGAAATTATAACCCGTACAAGTTTCTTATATATTTCCCATCGATGCTGTTAAGCCAAATACCCTGGAATCAAGAGCGCCTTGAGCTCCCTCAGTAGTTACCCCTAATTACTGTGGCATCGAGGGCTAAGCACTTGACACAGCGCGTGTTTTCAAGTATACAAGCTCTCGTCCTAACAATGATGAATCTCTGCGCACGCCTTTCCTTCCCTTATCACTTCCTCTTCAGTCGGTGATTTGCGCTGTAAAATAAATGACTTATTTGATTGCTAAGGATTTGTGACGAGAGACCCTTTTTTTCCAATCAGAACCTCCGGTGATCCAATAACTGTCGAAACAAATTTAGTAAATACAGGCAGAGTTTTATATCACGTCATCAATAACTTCAGCATTTTGATTTAAGAATGCAAAGTACCACCAGGAAGTTAAAGAAAATAGCACCTATAATTAACATTTCTAAAATTGAAAACAGAATCTAGCATAGTTACGAATGGGAACGAATCACTTCGCGTACACCCACATACTGTAATTAACGTTCTTGATTTCATATTTCGACAGTAAAA
The DNA here is from genome assembly GCA_004143645.1 of Protaetia brevitarsis. NCBI lineage: Eukaryota > Metazoa > Arthropoda > Insecta > Coleoptera > Scarabaeidae > Protaetia > Protaetia brevitarsis. The sequence continues at coordinate 89,160 of RXPK01001628.1, forward strand.
AAACTAATTGCTTTTAAATTACGTTTTCAGGCACATATTGCGTATCTGTAATTAAAATTGAATCACAGGCGAGCTATCAAAGGTTGGTAATATGTATGGATATGTGATATCTTTCTCAATTACAAGAACACATCGTTTTAAATTTTTTTATGTAATTACCCTTTAATTCGATCCATCACACTGGCTTTTTGAGAGATTTTTTCTTACCAAGTAGGTTTAACCTTTAGGTTTTAAAATCAATCAAAAATTATATTTTTGTTATTTTTAAGTGCAAATTCAAGCAGAATCATCAATTAGATCTCTATCCTCATTTTCAATTATTGGTATCTTTACCATTTACTCTTGCAGAATATTGGAGTAAGCATGAACAGACCTTATTTTTTTGTTATACAGGGTGTACTGAAAGATCAAGGCTAGGCAGGTACACTCTTCGATTTTTTTTATTATCCTGTATACTTACACAAGTTCTTTCTATGTGTTAGAAATATGAAGAAATAAACTATTACAATTACTATTAATAAAATAATGTGATCTAAAAGAAAGTCAACAAAGGGTAAGTGAGAATAATTTCTATAAAAGTAATACCACAAAGAACTTACTTAACGTTATAACAACTGATGTAACACGATACGACCTTCAACTTAGTAACACCACCAACGCGAAAATATCAGAAAAGAAAGACTTAATAGTAGACTTAACTAGAACTTATAGACTTAACTAAAATAGGAGTACTAATATCATAATTAATCACATAATTATTGAAAAAAGTCACGGGTGTGCAGCAATTTCATTTGTGGAGCTCAAACCCCTTTCAAGTGGAATGTCCTCAAAAATTTGTCTATGATGGCCGCTAGGAACTACACCTGGTAAAATATCGGGATGCTAATCTAATGTTTTTTTTAAGGAAGCTCTTTTTTGCCAAACCAATATTTCGCTTTTAATTTAAAGCTTCTTCAGGATTACAGTTTTAAGTGTCTAGTAGAAGTGCCAATCACTTAAATATGAAAATAGATCCATATAGTTGGAACAATGGTCCATTGACCATTTATTCAATTATAAACATATAACAATATTGGTTTAAAAAAAGAATTTCTTAAAATAAAAAAGACAGTTAGTCGTCATCCCTAATATTTCACTATGTGTTTATATACAACATTCTTCCATAATATTGTATTCCATAATTGTACTAGTAGAAGTATCTGCTGAACGAAAAAATATCACAACAAGTGCAACCCTAGAAAAAAGTCAGCATATGCATACCAGCTAGTAGATGAGAGACGAATACAATTAAAAGCATTAAGCTATATCTAATTATGGAGTTAAGTAGCTAACTTAAGAATAGGGCTCAATTACTAGATCAAAAACTTTTTGTTGACTTTTATTGAGGCAATCTATAGTCCTTTATACACTTTTAGAAGCAAACTAGAATCGTTAAAATACTTGGAAAATTGAGTTCAGATAATATCAACAGATTATTTTGTTATCTCATTTTGTTCAGAAACTGATTTATTACATATATTGCACATGGAACGAAAGTATTTAGGTTAAAAATGTGTTCCAAATTCAGAAAGAACTCGTCGAACACAGTAGAGATTCTCAAAAGGGGTCTCTCGATAATTTTTGACATATGGCTTTGCGAGGTAAACAAATTGGTTCCTCGTTTTTCTTTTCTAGTTTTTGTTTTCAACTTCTAGTAATTATTTTCTTTAAAAACACTGGCTACAATTTTACCAATAACGCCACTGAACGTGTTAACGAAAACTGCATTCGTTGTTCAATCAGTTCTTGAGAAATCTGCCGAACTCTTTTAAACCATTTCTTTGCAACAAATATCATATTTGTTATTTTTTACAATATGCTCTCTAAGATACTCTGCGAATATAGATGGTGCAGGTCCCGCAGAAGATTGGATATTTGATACAGTTCTATTTTTTTTATTTTCGGAAGAAGTCTTAAACAAAGGTTTTACAGAATTCAGTATTGCACATCCTAAAAATACTTTTTACCATACAGAGCACTCCAGACGTAGACAAATGCACTCCGTTATCATAAATGGATAATCCTATATATTATTCCATTTTTTAATTCTACACAGAAAATTAAAATGATTTTATACAAATCTATCTTTAATAACAATAAATATTCTAATAATTTAAATTATTTCTTCTTGGTGGTAGCGAATTTTTAATTAATAAACTTTAATCAAATAAAATAATGAAATATATTTGACGGTTCATTATAGTATACTACAGCTTTATCAACTTGAGAACCGTTAACTACTGAAAAAATATTATTTTGAAAATGGATTCATTTGTATTTCAATTGAAAATCTTACTTGAAATTTTATTTTTTTTATAAAAACTCATTAAATTTTTAATTAATTAATTAAACGTTATTAAATTTTATTGAGTTATGTTAATTTTACAACAATTTAGAATGATTTAAAGAAAGTGAAACGGATTTTTATAGAAGAAATTTTCAATGAAGTTATTGTTACAATTTCAAATGGTTTAAACAAAATTCTAAGTATGAATATTTATAAAAAAAATGTTAAATTTCAGGTAAGATTTTGAATTTAAAAACAAATGTATCCGTTTTCAAAATAATACTATTCTTTCAGTTTGTACTGGTTCTCAAACTGATAAAGCTGTAATATACTATAGCGAACGTCAAATATATATTATTATTTTATTTGATTAAGGTTTATTAATTAAAAAAATCGCTTTCACCAAGAAGAAATAATGTAAATTATTTGAATGTTATTATTTACTCTTTTGTAAAAAAAATCCCCGTTAAATCTTTCGGTTAAGGCGGTGTACTTTGTATTTGTGTTTGTTTTAGCTGTTCATATGTTAAACACCATACACACTCACTTGTTTTGATATAACTATCAATCTAAAATCGATATAATTATGTAGATATAGCTATCTATTATATTTCTGAATATTCGATTAACTTTTTTAACGATTTTTGAAACTAAACTAAACTTTCTTAAGTAGCACTCAAGGTGATTTCTCGCCTAGCATAGAACAAAGATGGAAAGGAATTCCATTCTATTCTGCCTTTTTCGTTTTAGAAACCTTTAATAAAAAACTACTGAACAGATATAAATTTCATAAAATAATTAGGGAGATATCATGGCCGAAGCATCCACTTAGGGAGGAATGAACTAGAATCATACACACGTAGGCGTATACATATGTTACTTTGGGGTTATATCCGGTTATCATTTTATATGTCCCTAGAGCGTAGTTACTCATAAAGAGCACACATCTAATAAATTGGTAGTTGTTTTATGACCAAATTTACGCAATATATTGCAGGAATTCACGTTGCATAAACTTACGACATAGATGCTAGTTTGCTGTCTGTGTTACGTGTACCGCGCGCCACATATAACATTTAAATTTAATCCTATATTATAAAATTAGTGTGATAATTTTAACTATTAACTAAAGAAATGTGTACTATTTTCTCATTAACATAATTTAAATCTAATCTAACAATATCTAACTTTGATGTTTTTATACTTTTGAAAAATGAATTCCCCTTACAGGTTACAAAGGAGGTAGAGTAGTTAGGATATTAGGGATTTGTATGTACCCCAAAAGAATTATTCCGTTCTCAAGGAATTGTACTTAGAAGGGAGATATTGCTTATAAGACACTGGCAGCGACTATAAAAACAGGCTTAACGACAAAATAGAAGCAAAGTTGGGAGAATACCAATGTGGGTTTCGGAAAGGTAGATCAGTTACCGACAAAATTTTTACATTGAATCAAATCATGGACAATAGTATAGATTAAAAATTACCACTGCATCTGCTCTTCATAGACTTTCAGCAAGCATATGACAAAATAAAAAGAACAAAAATATATAAAGCACTGAAGGAGCTAGGCATTCAGGAAAAGTTGGCTAGTGAAAATGACGCTAAGGGAGACAGATTATAAGGTGCAGCTGAATGGACATATATCGGGGAGTAGGAGAGTTAAAAAAGGACTAAGACAAGGAGATCCCTTTGTCAACGTTGCTCTTCAACGTAGCACTAGATAAGATTATTAGAGACAGTGGAGTAAAAACAGGTCGAACCATATACAACTAACAGGTACAAATTTTGGCATATGCGGATGTAATTTTAACCAGAAACAAGGGAAAATTAAGGGATGTAGTAAGAAAATAATAGAGCAAAGAGCAAAAGAGCAGGGATTGAAAATAAATGAAAAAACACAATACAAATGTGAAGAAGTCGGACAATTTAACTATCTGGGAGTAACCATGACAAATAAAGCAGAAGAAAGAATTGAAATACAAGAAGTAATATCAAAAGGAATGAGATGTTTAGCAGGGGTAGGAAGAATGTTTAGATCGAAGTGGGTAACAAGAAAATTAAAAGTAAACATCTACAAAACAATCGCCAGGCCAGCGGTGATGTATGGTAGTGAACTACGGAAGATTAACCAAAGGAAGGCGGAAGCACTGGCAGTATGGGAGAGGAGAGTATTGAGGAAAATATATGGAGGGGTGAGAGAGAATAACCAGTGGAGACGAAGAACTAATAAAGAACTCATGCAAATAAATGGACAACCCTCAATTGTTGAAGTGTTAAGGGCCCAAAGAATGAGGTGGTTGGGACATGTCGCCAGGCTACCAGACTCGAGGCCAACAAATTAGGTTCTGGAGGGAGGCATATCAAGTAGAAGATCGAGGAGAAAACCAAGAACGAAATGACTCAAAGCGGTGGATTGATGGAAGTGAGGGTCAGAGGTTGGAAGAGACTAGTATGGAATAGAACAGAATGGAGAAGAGTTTGCAACAAAGATATGGGCACAAGAGGCCTGCAGAGCTGAACATACATGTACACCAAAAGAATTATTCCGTTCTCGAAGAATTGTACTTAGAAGAGAAGCACAAACACAATAAACTGTTGAAAGATGCAAAACGTAATTTGTAAGTCAAATCAATAAAGCTTCAAATTCTGTCAAAACTGCTTGGAATGTCATATATGAACTCTCAGGCGCTTCTTATGAACGTAAAAATATAATACTAAAATATGATAGCAATATAATAAATAATCCTAAAGAAACTCTAGAATTATTTATAACTTCCTGGTCGAAGTTGTAAATAACATTATGTCTTAAAATTAAACAACAACATAGTTATCTCCTCTAGTGTGTGTGCTGTGCCGTATGCTCAAAATGAAGTCTGAAGTCTATTTAGGAAAATAAAAATTAAATCTAGTCCCGGATGGTGTGCCATTTGATTTATTAAAAAAAATATATCAGAGTATATAATTAAACCAACAACATGTTTGATTCATTTATCTTCACAAATCGGTACGTTTCTAAAGAAACTTAAAGAATCTATGGTAATACCTTTACACAAAAAGGGTTCTAAAATAAGTTTTTGAGTACGTGATGATGAGCAGACTACTTGGTCACTTAAATAAAAATAATATCTAAAAGACGCCTTCTACGAACTTATAATTAATAGACTGAATTCCACAGAATTTCCTATTGGAATTGTCTGTGACCTAAACCGTGCCTTCGATTGTGTAGATCATAGTATTTTGTTGGCTAAACTGGAGTATTGTGATATATACGTGCACTTATTACGAAATGGTTTGAAAGTTATTTAAAAGAAAGGTCTCAATTTACTAATAATAAACATAGGGTGTGCGGTGAAATTAGTTTTATAAGATCAGCGAGCATTCTGGTTGATCACGGTATTCCTCTAGGTAGTGTTTTCGGACCTGTTTTGTTTCTGATATATGTACATTAATGATGATGGATTATTTCTGATATTTATGAAATAAATGCACAAGTGGTTTTCTCAATGTTCTTTATTTTGAATGCACAAAACTAACCAAATACATGATTTTTCATAATATATATAGTAAACCAGTATTTAACAGTCATGTTTCTTTTTTTTTTTTCTTTACAAAATATTGGAATAGAACGCGTTCAAGAATTAAAGGTTTTGGGAATAACTATTGACGATACATTATTATGGAACACTCACTGTAATAATTTAATAGCTAAATTAGTTCAAAAGTCACAACGAATTTTGGGTTTAAAGATTTTCAACGCTCTACCTCAAGATATCAAATCCATAAATTAAAAGTCATTTTTTTAAACGTAGAATCAAAACATTTCTTCTTCAAGAGCATTATACTCTTTAGATGAGTATTTCACATTATGTATTCTTGTGTTTGTAGTCTTTTGTCCTATACTGTATTGTAGTATGTTACTATTATTGGTGTACTAACGTATCCCACACATTTGCTAAAAATGTTTTATGAAATGAATAAAAATTATTTATTTATTTATATTTCCCGAGCACGAATACCGTGAATATTTATTTTTAAATTTATGATAATATGAAATACAATATATTCATATAAATTTACAAAACTAGAAAGAAATCGATAATTTGAAAGGAGATATGGCAAAATATGAAATTTATTCTACCAGAATAAATTGTGCTAACAATGCTCAATAACAAACAAAAATCTCTAACAGTTATAAAACAATGGCGGTCGTTAAAATATGTTTCCCTAAAATGTAAGTGATTGCAAACAATAACATATAAAATATAATATGATATAACTAACATATCAATGAATATGTGGCGTTAAATTATAGAAGCAGCTAACGAAACAATCCTTTGCTATCGTGATTAAACCTTCTAACAGTTGCGGCTGCCACTGTTTATCGATGACGACTCAACTAACTCAAACTCAAAATGGAGACCAAAACGGCCGCTAAAACACCGTTATTCACCTCAGACTAGAAGCAATACACAACATATTACTGAAAATATCACATCTAGAAAAAAGTAAATTTCTCGGAACAGTATTGATAAAAACATCAGATAAGCTTAAGTTTACAATAAGATACAGTTAACAATCCTTATAGTCTTATAAACAGCATTTTGATTTAACATGGCTTATAATAATTGTTATAAATAACAATTTAATATTTGACATGTAGAATATACAACCAGGTATGCGCGTTGAACTCCAACAACTTCTTTTCTATACTTTAAAAATGTTTCAAATGAGTAACAAACTAATTTAGTGTAAATATTGAAGACAAATATTTCCATATGGTTCCATGGAGGAGGAAGCTTCGCAAACTCCAGTGTCCCACTATATTCAACTCTAATGTACTCGTATCAACCGAGGTCAAATATCTGGGCATTGTCTTGGACGCCAAACGGCTGTACAAGTCATACCTAGAACATGTGACGAATAAAGCCATGGACTTTTGGGACTCTAGAGGTATGTATGGTAAAACGTGGGGACTAAAGCCTGCAATGGTATACTGGCTGTACACGAAAGTTATAGTAATCTCTGTAGCTTAGACCTCGCTAGTCTAGTGGTATAAAGCAAATCTAAAGATTGCCTGTCTGGGCATCACGGGGGCCATGTCCTCGACGCCGACGGTTGCTATGGAGATCATTCTTGGACTTCCCCCGCCGCAGTTGGTGTTGTGGTCTGAAGCAACCCTAGGGGCTTACACAGCAAAATGTAGTGAATAAAAGGGCTTTCGCCTTGGGGTGCCACAGAAAGCTTAAACAGCTGGCGAAACATCGTAAATGTTACATTGAGATGGGTGCCTGGTCACTTTGGGATCAGAGGTAATGAAATAACTGACAAGTTAACAAGGGGCGCCAGCAAGCTGCTATTCTTAGGTCCAGAACCGACGTGTAGTAGCTCTTATGGCAACATCGAAACGTTTCTAAATTATATCTCAATTTGCTAAAAGGTACTGCTCCTTTTGCAATGGACTCGCCGGTACACTGTAAATTTCTGGGATTTCATCCGAATGAGAAAAGACTCCGTAAGGCGTAATTAGTGTGTCAATTTTAAAATTGATAATATTTTTACAATTATAATGTATGTACAGTGGGTCGCTTTCTTAATGTCATGCTTTACGGACCAGATATCACAACTTTTTCTTTCTGGGAGTGGCTTATGCGTTGTTGCTTCGACTGATGTCGAGAATCTAAATATTTCCGTCCCTAAAATAACAAACCCTAAACGCGATTAAATTTATGACCTCTTTTTTTTGATAAATACTTTCTTGCATGGCACACTCTGCTGAGTTTTACACTTAAATTCAATAAAGGCCACAACCCATACACACTTGACGATAGGTACAAATATTCTTTAAATATCTGTAGCAGGATGTTAAAGAAGGCGTTTGATAGTTTTAATGTTTGGCCCGCTATCCGGGACTACTTGAAGTCCCATCGCCATCGTTATCGCTGATCGCTTGTAGAGCCGCTTACTTGTATACGTATCCGATGCGTATTAAATTGATATCTCTTTTCTTTAGAGTTGTCATTGTTATATTAACTATTTATTTATTATACTATAGTACTTATTTTGCTTCCCGTAACATTCCTAACTGGTATGTTATTTTGTTACCATACCGTATATAAAAAATATAAAATAGATGAGTATAATAAAAAAACAATAAATTTTCAATTACCTAGAATGAATAATTTTAAATGGAAACATGATTTTTCAACAACACTTTAAATTAAATATCAAATTGACGAAACGTAGTGAATAAATAAACATATTTTGAGAAAAGCGTGAAATACCTAATCAAAATTGTAAGATTAAAGATGAAGTGAATAACATTTGGATATGAATTAGAACCGCTTGAACTTCATGAAGTCATTATTTGAGCCATGTTTTGGTTGATTTAATAAATTTGTTGATTAATACTACGAATAATTCATCAGCTCAAAACTTGTATAAAAGAAAAGAAAGCTGATAATATTCTGTGCAATAAAAACGGTATGGCATCGCACATGTTTATTTATTTTATTATTTTCTTTAAATGCATATAGATTTTAGTTAAATATAACATCCTTACCATCGTGAAAAGGGAATTCCTATTTGTTTCTAAAATTCTAAAAAGGGATTCGGTGAACAGGTCATGAAAAATAGGTAAAGATTTGCCGGTTTATCTAAGAGTTATTATTTTCACCTTGAGTTTTATAAAAAAAAATACATTACGTAACGCTGTCGATGCGATTCGATAGATTGTATAGACAATAATTTAACCTTATAATACTCGGTATATAAAAGACAAAGTACACAAAATATAAATGTCACACAATATTTGAACTATTACAAAGAAAACTACGCAACTGGATAGGACAAGGAAAATTATTGTTAGTATAAATAAAAAACTATAACGATCTCTAATAAAAAGTTTTTCCAAAGATCGTGTGTCACGTTAAGATAGGTTCGAAGTTTCGGTATCGTATAGGTAGAATTTTTTTATTCAAATTAAATTTTAAGAGAAATTGACAATATTTCCTATTCGGGTAATGAAGCGACACACTCAACAATTTTGTTCACTTTCTATGCAAAAAAAAACTTAAAATTTTGAACAATGGATAATTTACATTGGATGCATTTTTAAATACATTATTGATATAGAAATCCGTGAACTCTGTTATTTACAAAATAGAGGATCACCTCATTTCCTATTAAAAAAAGACAGAAATTAATCCTTTCGTTTTAAGAAAATACAGTGAAAATAATTACGGTAGCTGTAAATATAACATAAATAAACATTCAGAAATAACACAGTCGAGCAATTAATGTCGTCAACTTCTCCTCCTGTATGTATTTCTACTATATGCGATATGTTTTATACCTCCATAACACTTTAAGCATATCGATATAGGTAACAAACATACTTTCGTCAGAAAATACGGTACCAATTAGGATTCAATCCGCAGGCATCGAACCTTTTCTAACTTAACCGTTCGTATAAGCTAGCAGCGACCGTGAGCACGTTTGAAATTATGATGTTATTTTAGGACCAAATTCTCCACTTGTGAAAATGCATTATAATACGTATAGATGTAAGAAAGGTGGCCTATCGGCGGTAATTAAGAGCAGTCCGGGAATAAGCCACTCCCATAAGGAAGAAAGTTTTGATATCGCCTCCCTAGGGCATGACATGAATTTTGAAACCCATTGTACCTATCATTTACTAAAATAATCTTTTTTTTTTGTAATTCAATGATGAAAATGCAATCTTAATCAAAACTGTGCAGAGGATTTTGGACATGGGCACATGTCTGTTTCCTGTTTGACTTTTTGCCAGCTGTCATGTATTTTAGTTTTCAAATGACATTTTTTGAAGTTTATTGCTAGGCAACTTGGTATACGTTTATTATTGTATATTTTTATGTTGTGCCATGCTACTACTAGTACACATTTAAGTACATGTTTATTAATTGAACCAGACGAGGCAGGGTATTGAAATGAAAATCGTGTGCAAAAATATAAAAGCTTCGGATTCGAATATCAATTTTACCTACAGTAGTAGTGCTATTAATACACCCACAAATAATGAGTGATTGCGCACTCGTAAATGAGGTAATAATAGTTTTTCTTACTCTTGAATAACGTTTATATTATCATGAAACATATGAACGGTACGGTGCTCTAATGTTTATCGTGCGCTTCGATATAACCAACGCTACGTCTAAAGTTGCCCTTTGCTTTTCCAATTCAATACCGCTTATTAATTAAGAAATACCAAATGCAGCACAAAAATCTATCGCTTATAGAAAAATAATTGGAAACTGTGTACATTTCTTGAATTATAAGCTGGGACATTAGTACACAATACCAAAGTAATTTGAAGAACAGGTTTATCAAGTTCCGGGAGTCCTCGTTCTAAACTGTACGCCGGGGAAGAAACCGCATTCGAGTTTCCGCAACGGACACGACGAGAACACGAATACACAGCATCTATGAGAATAAGAATAATATGTATTATACAGCGGTATAGCGGACTGTCTTGCCACTGCACCAGTTGTTAGAACGTCGTCGGTCGTTGGCAACTGGATCGATTTATATTCCGGCACGTTTTCCTTGATTAATTTCCCTAGATCTGGTTGCTACATGCTCCATACCCGGTGTTATATTGTTCAATTTGAGTTCGCGTTATTATTTGCATATTTTATTAATTCGGAACATATATAGGTATATAATTCATTGGTCTTACTGCTGCAAAGGAAAATGTGCTGCAAAATTTTGCAGTTGAGGAACTGCAACGATATGTCTTGGTAATTAACATTGCATGATATAATGCGGGCATTTCTTCATGTCTCTATTTTCTTAAATTGTGGGCTCGGAATTAATTAATTTCATGACACAACTTATACAAGATAATATTATAAACGAAGGCATTTGTGGTAAAAGACCTACATTAGTAAAATTTGAACCAAATGAAAACAATTATATCAAAATAAGTAATTTATTAATGCAGTACTTAATAATGCCCTGTCACTTATTAATATACAGGTATTCCATGTAAGCGGTTTATTAAAAGTTTATGATGTTGTATTATTTACTTATATTTGAGATTTTGGCACCATTATCTGTTCGATTGGAACTATAAATGTGAAATACTTTAACCACAATACCACTTCGGTTGACCGAAAATGGACGTTAACTTTGTTATTTTAAATAGAATGATCTCATTTTTTTATTCATTTTTGGATTCTACGACCATAAATACGTTTACATTAGCTACTCCTGTAACTACATGTTGCCGTTTTTGAGTTATTTAAGTTTCTCTTTTCTTTTTTAGTAATAATCATTGCATCATTGAGAAATTAATATCTCGGTTTATACTGCAAGTTGAGATTTCAAATTTGCTATGTTATGAATGCAAATGTAGCTCTAAATAAACGGTACACATACTTCACATTCTAATATACGGTGTGTTCAAAACTGAGAAACAAAGTGATATATTTTCAAATGTAGAAAATTATTTTTTTAGAATAATACACCCTGTATTTTAATTAGAAATTAGGAAGCAAATATCATCCGCTATCATTTTATATCAGCATTCCTATATCTATCTTTAATAGATTTTGCGATATGAGCGACTTTTTGTTAATCAGACTAACTAGCCCTATCTTTAAATGTTTGTAGCTGGCTCTGAATGGGATTAATATCAAATTTATTGAGTAACTATTAATTAATAAATCTATTAAAGATAGGTATAGGCAATGCTGATATAAAATGATAGGGAATGATATTTACTTACTAATTTCGAATTAAAATACAGGGCGTTCTATTAAAAAAAAAATTCCTCGGTTTTGAACATCTTGTATGTTAGAATGTGAAGTGTGTGTTCCGTTTCTTAGAGTTATATCAACATTCATAACACAGCAAATTTGGAGTTTCTACTTGCAGTATTAACAACCGAGATATTAGTTCTCAATGATGCAATGATTATGGCTAAAAAAAAAGAACAACTTAAATAACTCAAAAACGGCAACATGTGGCTACAGGAATAGCTAATAAAGACTGACGTATTTATGGTCGTAGAATTCAAAAATTAATAAAAAATTAGATCATTCTATTTAAAATAATGAAGTTAACGTCCATTTCCGATCAATATTTTGGTTAAAGTATTTCACATTTATAGTTCCAATCGAACAGATAATAGTATAAAAATCTCAAATATAAGGAAATAATAGAACGTCATAAACTTTTAATGAACCACTTACGTGGAATACTCTGTATATTTATTGTTTAATTGTTTGGCTGATGTCGGTTTCAGGTTTCAACATTAATTACACATACTTTTTTTAAGTTTTACTTTTTTGGAAATTTTATTCCATTTTCAACAATAACATCTTTAATTTCACGGCCCACACCGAATGTTGATTCAACTAATAATTGGTTCACTCAACAAATTTTTGTATTTAAATGTTTAAACCACTGCAATGCTTAAATCAATTACCCAGAATTGGTTGTTGATCATTGATCATAACCTGTAATGATAGTCCTTTCAGTGGTCTTTTAAATGTTACCTTAAAGAAATTAGGCCTTTTATGTAAAAATTTCAAGTATGTTTATACAATACAAACAGAAAACAGTATAGTGTTGAGTTAAATGTTGTCTCAAGACAATTGTTTTTGTTGTTTTAAATAGCTAAATTATACTGGACATGTCACCAATTTAATGATTACGGCTTCCATTTTGTCGTTTACCTGGAAAATATATCATGTCATAAACGTATTATTTGTGCCAAAGCGCAAGGTTACTAGAGTGAAATGAGAGGAGCGCCATCTTTACTATCATTTCTGTAATGCATATATAAGTATTCAATGAATTTCCTACTATATGACTAGAAAACTGCTATAGTAATGTTCAGATCAGAACACTTGTACAGAAGGTGAAGACTAGATTTAGGAAATTCAATTATTAAATTAAGTGCAATTTTGGTTAGCCTAATTTTTATAGCCCAATTTCGCTCAATGCTTTCAGTTTAATATGTTCTTATATTATATGTTCTTTTCTTAGTATAACATACAATCAATTACACACAATCGCGTCTGCGCCTACATGCATTATGAATTAATTTGTGTTTTTTTGTTCAAATGTTGTAATGCCTTTACACTCATTTGTTTTCATAGCAAGCAAAAAATGTTTGCACACGTTTTGTTGTAAATCTGCTTTCATTTTGCTGCGAACCATGGACGAAATTGGCACACAACTTTAAATAAAAATAATTTCTGTCGATCTCTTTAATTTTATAATGTTAATAATTTTAATGCAACTTTATTTTTGGTTTCGTTATTAAAATTATTTCTATGATTTAATTAATTGAATAGTAAGAAAAATGTCCGTGGGTTAGAAGAATCATAGAAGTATTTTTATATATTTTACATACATAGATTCATTCTTAAAAAACTGTTACCTTACTTTATTGTGTCACTTCACATACCAAAATATATCAAATTATAAATGAAAACAAAAGAGAATAATTAAAATAAGATTTTTTACTATTAAGAATTTTAAGTTAGAAGCTTTACCTGTTTCTTATGTTATCCACTCTTACCAAGTTTACCCAATTAATAATAAAGTACACACATACAAGGAATTACCACAGTCTTTAAGAAAAACTATCAAACCAACTTCTAAAATAGAATTTTTATGAAGCCACAGATGTAGTCTTTTGCAACAGTTCCAGCTTTCCATAGAAACAGCAAAAACATTCTGAAAATGACATGTAATTGTAGCACGCTTTAATTTGCATGTTTCCTGCAGTACTCTTATATCTCCTTCCTGTGCACTAATCTATATTTCACTTCGTTAAATGATCCTGTTCTTGTATCCACCGTATAATTAACTGGTAAAAGACGAAACATAATTAATATGTTACTCCTGCATAAACCGGTGATTTAAAGGGACACGCATAGAATTTTTAATAACTGTTTGATGTGTAATTACTTTATCAGAAATTTGTAGGCAATTTTATATTAAAGTTTTCAGCATATGTACTGGATAATATCATGGACATGTAACGTCTTTCTCAAATTAAATGCGAATCAAAGCACATCTTGGATTGCTTATGCAACGAAACCACAAGTACTCTATATCTAGCGATATGTAATTTAGAATTCTTTCCCAATCATTTTTAATTAACATTTAAGTGTACTCTGTTTTCGGTTGCATAAATAATCAAAAATTTATTGGACTTAGATTCGCATTTAATTTGAGAAAGGTAGCGTAAGGTACCATTCAGTTGTGCCAACTTGCGTAACTGCATGTGTCTCAAATCGTTCTGATTCTCGGGATCTTCAACACCTTGCCGAATCACCTCCTTAATCCTTTCAACGGCCTTAACACATTCAGGATTTGTTGCTGTGATTTAAGCATGCAATGGCTCGTCTGGAAGGGGCTGTCGTCTTAGCGACCATCTTTGCCTTTTTTCACGCTACCCTTGCCCACGGTTTATAATTTTTGCACCTGTCTCCTTTTCCATCGTCTTTAATGTATTTCCACGAGGTCCAATCAATAAACCGACAAAATTGATCATGACTTTATCGCTGACACTTATGACAGGAGGTTTATAGTCGACTGGAGGTTTGAAATCTGGGTTGATATTTTGCATTTTCAACACTAGGGCGTGTCGTTCCTCCTCCAATCGTCTCCTAGTCCGAAATTTCCTAGTATTTAACCGTTTACCATCGCTGCTGTAAATCAGCTCGGGTGATGGTGATCTTTCCTCCGGATTGGCTGGTATTCCTCGATCGCCCGAACGTAACTTACGGCTGACCTCCTCAATTTGGACTTGAAGTAGATATGC
>RXPK01001629.1:0-48928 GCA_004143645.1 Protaetia brevitarsis
TCTCACAAGAAACAGAATCAACTCAATTTGACCCTTATCAACCATGTGAGCCATATTCAATTGATTTTAATTCAGAAGCCAAATCAAACGCACTCGATTCGCTGAAAGAAAAGCCCGCTTAACGTCTATTAAAAAAAAAAAAACTAGCATTCATTGGAAGTCACACTCACTTCATTTAATTCAGAAAATTAAGTTGATTCAAAACAAGAACTACAGACTACCATCTTCTCTTACAATAGACAACAAAATGAAGTTTAAGAATAGACCAATATACTCAATCGACTCTGATGGTACAGAATTCATGTGTTTTTTGATCTAAATAGATTTGTTTAAAGGATCATTCGAAAGTCTCCAACATTTTTGAATTCCTTAGCTCAGTGAAAGAGACTGTATATGCTGAGGAAATATGTGTGAATTGCCTGGAAAATTAAACAGAACGCTTCATCAGATGAAATCCAGCGAATTTCCTTAATTTCTGAATAAAATATCAACCAAGTTCAAACGTTCTATTGCGTCAAACTTGTCTCCTTAATTATAGACGAAACTCCAGACTCCAAAGTAAGTTCCTCAGTACCTGGCCTGTAATTACTCCGTAACTATCATTTTAACTCCCTACTATGCTACACCCCGACGTTCAACATTCAATTCTGGCACCGTTCGTTAATTTTAAATGCCTCTTCCATCGCACGTGCTGTTTCATTCCAAAGGAAAGGTGATTTTAACGTGCTAAATCCTGTCATTTCTTTTTTTCTTAAGCGCTCACATGTTACAACGTTTCATGTACGAAAAATCGCAGATCGGTACACGAAAAGAAAAAAAAAGAGTTAACGTGGTGGGGTGGAACGTATCGTCTCTTGCCGGGGTTTATTGCCTGCTGGATTTATTTCTGGGAGATGGCGTTTCGCTTTTTTTTTCCAGTGCGACAGCCACGTATTAAAGCGCGTAGGATTGGAAAGGGGACGTGGTACGTTCTGGCGATATACGCGCGTTGGGGCACGTGGTAAGATGTCAAGTGTACGTCTCTTTTAATAAGGGAGTTATGTAAGCGGAAAATATGCGTAAAGGGGATAGGATTATTAAAAAAAAAAGTATATGTAGCAGATTTATAGGAATATTTTCGGCTCGTATGAGCCGATATTTGATCTTGAGGATGAGTTATGCTTGTTTCGCGTCGTCGAAAATTATTTAAACTGAGAAACGATGGTCGAAATATGTGTTTATGCGATGCAAAACGAGCTTTATCGATTTATTTCTTCTTAAGAAGAGAAGAAGTGATGTCACAACTAGTTAATTCATATTTGAAAAGCGAGCCAGTTCTACTTGATTCCAAAATGTAAAATGAGTCAGCCCCAATTGAGCCTCTTTAAGAATATGAGCCATATTTACTTCATTCTTAAACTTAATCACTACAATTGATGTTGATTAAAATACTGAGCTACATCCCTTGGATTTTATCATCGAAATATTGAGCCATATCCGCTCAATTGTCTATGAAAACTTGAGCCAGTATTTGTAGCTCTCGTTTAAAAAATGAGTCATTCTATATTACTTATCACTAAAAAAAACTCTAGCATTTGCATTGATTCTCATTAAGTACATAAGCCACGCCTACCCGATTATCATTGAAAAATTGATCCACGTTCACTTGATTTCCAATTGCAAAATGAGCCACGTACGTATTATTAAAATATATATATACAACTCTCATTTGACTGTCATTAAATACCTGCGCCACCTCTACAGGAAATTCATTGAAATCTGATGCATATGTCTTGAATTGTCTTTGATAACTTGAGCCAGTAGGTATCGTTCTCAATTAAAAAAACGTGATACTCTGTCTTACTTATCACTAATACAAAATGCCATTTTTATTTATTCTCCATCCTCCTTTGACATAATCCCCACCTACTCCATTATCATTAAAAAGAATTGAGGCACACTCGCGTAATTTCCAATTACAAAGTGAGTCACCTTCACGTGCTGCTTGTCATTAAAAAACTATATATATCTATCATTTGAATGTTATTAAATACATGAACTATCTCGACTTGATTTCCGTGCATGGAATTATTGAATCATTCAAATATTGAGCCACATCAACTTGATTATCGTTGAAGATTTGAGCCATAGTCGTTTAATTTTCAATTAAAATAAAATTTACCTTCTTCATTTGATTGTCAATGAACACGTAAGTTGGATCCAATCATTTATAACTACAATATTGATCCACTGAATCTCCTCTGAAAGATGGACACACTTAATTATAATTAAGAGAAAATATACCACACTCATTGTCATCTGAGTGTCTTTAAATACTTGAGATACCCCTATTTGATCAACGTGAAATGGGACGTAATTTTATTTACATTAAAAACAAATATTATACATGACAAAAATACTCCAAATTGTAGCACTGGTAATACTGCAAACATCTCCTAGACCCCTCACCACAAACTGCACTAAACTGGACGTACGTTTCGATAGCAAAGCTATCATCATCAGCAGAAACACTGCTCAGTGTTTCTGCTGATGATGATAGCTTTGCTATTGAAACGTACGTCCAGTTTAGTGCAGCTTGTGGTGAGGGGTTTAGGAGAAGTTTGCAGATATTGTACACTTTAAATTCTTATTAAGAGAATGAGCCATAATGAGGCAAAGAGAAAACTGATAAGAAAGTAAAAAAAAAAAACAGTGGTTTGTGTACTATATACGTCGCTTATAAAATATTTGAAAAAGTGGTGGAAAAATTGTAAAAAAAACAGATAAAATTTTTTTAAAAATAATCAAAAAAAAATTAAAAAGATTTGGAGGAAATTAAAAAAAAGAAGGAATATTAGAAATTTATTTAAAAGAATGCGAAAAAGTTTAAAAAAATGGAAAAATATACAACTGTAAAAAAGAAATTCATTTTTTGAAAAATGAGAAAATGGAAAAAAAGAACAAAGAAAGTAAAAAATCAAAAAATAGAACATTTTAAAAAAAGTAAATACAAACATGAAAATTAAAAAAATGTTTAAAACTATTAAAGTTAAAAAAATAAAAATAAATTAAAAGGCGTATAAAATTCGAAAAAAAGAAATGTGAAAAAAATGTAAAAAAGGTTTAAAACAGTAAAAAAAATATAAAAATAGACAAATGCAAAGAAGGTGAAAAAAATGGAAAAACTGTTAAAAAAAAAATAAATGAAAAAAAAAAACGACAGAGGGGCAAAACAAAAGAAAAAATGAATCTGTATTGCACATTCGAAAGTGGAATGTTATCGGGTAAAGGGATTAACCTACAAAATAACACTCTCCAAAGTGGCCCGTTCTCAGAGAACGCTTGACTAAATTAAGAATATTCAAATACTATATGAGTCTTCTCACTTCTCCACATTTTCTTCTGCATTTGTGGTACCAGTGCAATAAAAAAGAGTTGAGTTTGGAAGTGGAGCTGTAGACCTGATTTCTTGCACCAGGTTCAGACTAGGGGTCACAGCAGGTCGCATCATCCTCAGCTCAAATACTTTGTGTGCGAATTCATTGACCCTTCAGAACTTTAGCAATGGCAATCGAACGATGGAAGGGAATAATATTATCGATCAGTTCTTGTAGTTCGCTGTGATAGAATGAGTACGGAATACAAATTTCGTGAAAAAAGAAGCTAGATATGAAACTCTACATCAAAGTAATAAATACATAGACGAAGCCGCTTATTGTATGTAGTTGCTTTATTATAGGTACTCTCCGCAACTCTACACGATGCGAACTATGACTGACAAAGCGCTCTCTTCCACTTTGTAACTTTGGCTACACATATTATACGCGGTAGACAAGTGGCTTTGTACCACGTACGGGCATATATGTAAATATGTGCATATATTTGCATGCCACTTTAAAAGAACGTCGCTATCGTTTAGATTGAATACTTTCATGAGGATACTCAGCAACGTATTGAATCATATGTTACAACATTTACATAGTATTTAATAAATTAATGGCGGGGAGTGAATGTTTAATGCGACGATATGTACAGTTGAGTAATTAAGTATGTGGACAGTTTACAAATTTAGCTCGTCTTAGAGACGAAATGGTGAATTTAGATCCCCTCTCTGATGAACAATTTGATTTACGGGCTGGGTTTTCCACCAAGTTCCAGTCATTACGTTTGACTGAAGCCGTCAGAGATGGTTTTGGGAGGAGAGAGACCACTGCGGTGGTATTTCTGGATATCGAAAAGGCGTTTGATTTGGTATGACATGATGGGATATTGTTTAAGATGTCCCGCATTACCATAGATCCCCGGCTTGATAGAGTTAGTTAGCTCTTAGTTAACGGGGAGATCCTTCTCAGTTAGGAGTACGACTTCTGTTTGATAAATTCAAGTAGATGTGGCTCATTTTATTTTTCGAAAATCGTGCAAGCCTGTTTTATCGTATCAAATAAAATCAAGATTTGATGACTCAATTTATGAATGAGAATCGAGTGACTGTGGCTCAATCTACGGACAAGAATCAAGCAAGAATGGCTCACTTTCTCTATGATAATGATGCGTTAATGGTTGAATTTTTTATTAGGAGTAAATTGAATGTTATTAATCTTATTTTCTTGGGGTGGTTTAATTTTCTAATAAAGATCTAATGAGAATGGCTCAACTTTTTATATATGTACCAGATGGCTCATTTGTTTTCTTTTAACTTTCTTTTAAAAATACTGAATACAAAAAAAATATTCATAATATCCACTGCGAGTTCGTTACGACAAATTCAAATAGATGTGGCTCATTTCATTAACCGAAAATCTTTTCAGTCTGTTCTATTTTATCAAATAAAATCAATCTTTGATAGTAAATTTTATGAATGAGAATCGAGTGAGTGTGGCTCATATTATGGACAAGAATCAAGCAAGCGTGGCTCATCTTCTCCATGATAATCATGCTTTAATGACTGAAATTTTTATTAGGAATAAAGTGAATGTGTCTCATCATTTTCTTCTAAAAAGTTCGTTGATCCTATTTTTTAGATAGCCCAACATGAAGTAATCTAATGGGGTTAGATCAGGCGATCTTGGTGGCCATCTTAGTGCTCTAAGGACCCTGTCAGCAAAAAACTGTTGAAGATATTGGCAGGTTTGTCGAGCAGTATGTGCTGGAGCATTATCGTGCTGAAAATAACCTGCTTCAAGCTCATTTTCTTGTAACTTTACAATAAACAATTTCAACATCTGTTGATAACTTTGGGCTGTTACAGTTTCCTCGAAGAAAATTGGCCCTATTATTCGTTGCCTGGACATAGCTAACCAAACTCCAACTTTTATGGGATGCAATTGCGTTTCTCGAAATTCGTGTTGTGGATTTTCTGCAGACCAGATACAATAGTTTTGTAAATTGATATAGTCTGTTAGATAAAACCAGGCTTCATCCGAGAAAAATGATTTGTTTAGCAAGTCATCGTCCCTTAAATTGTTATTAAATCAATGGCAATATTCCAATCGCCTATCGTGATCTAATGGTAATAATTCCTGTACCGTAGAAACTTTATAGGGATGAAAATGTAACTTTCTTTTGACAGCTCATTGCGCTGAAGTGTATGATAAGCCTATAAAATTATAAAATGTAATTTCACTTAATGTTAATATTGATTTTTTACCTGTTTGTTGAGCTAATTACCAAAGATAAATTCCCTTATTTTCTTACAGTATTCAGGAATACTATTGTTGGTGATATTAGATGTAAATATAAACGATTTGAAAAAAATTATAAGATAAATAATCGAAAGATACTACAACACGCACGCCAATGTTGCTAAATGTCAAGAAAATTAATTTAATGTATGAAATTTGTATGTAGCTAACTTCGCTCATTAAATTGGTAATAAGTATAGATAAATTTTTCCGGAAAACAGTTTTTTTCTTACGACAATCATTTTGAATCTCATAGTGTAAGTAAAATGGTTTATCATTAATACAATACTAAATACGCGGGAAGTACAATATCAAAAGCATAACGAGTATAATACAGTTTTAATAAAATATATGTGCTCTCAAAAAATATTCATTAATTCGGTCAGACAAATTCCCAAATCCGTTAGATAAATCCTTATCGTTACAGAGCTGCCGAAAACAATCTGGAATGCCCTGAATTTCCTCCCATATAATATACCATAAAATGGCGTCTCAATACATACTAAATTGAATCCTCGTCCTCTATTAACATTTCACAAATTCTCAGCTCATCCCCGAGACGTCTGAATCAACACTCCTCCCACTTCTGCGAAACATCTTCGCGTATTATGCATTAGTAAGGAGCAGCGCTCTCGCCGTAGGATGAAAAGGGCCGAAGAACGGACGCAAACGTCCGCCCATTAACTCTCTAAGGTCGTTCATATTTTATTTAGGCCGTAATCCCTTCGCCTCGCCAGAGATATGCTTTCTTAATTGCGCTCGGGATCGTGTTTATTGTCGTAGAACGCGTTCGCCATACTGCCACAGAGAACATAAAGCTGTCTCCTTAGGCGGAATTGAACGGTTAAGATCCGCTAATTCTGACCGGAAGAACCAGTAAGAAGGGGCCGCGTTGGGATGTCAGTGAATAAGGCGATAACCAAGATTGTTTAAAGGTCGTATTGATAACAGTTATGCTGTTTGGTGAGTTTCGTTAAAGATGTTAGGAGGGTCTGCAGGATTATATCATCTGCACCTGTCTTTTATCGCAGAAGTTAACAACGGAGAGAACAAGGGTTGCTTGCTGGTTTTTATCTGAAGGAACAAACAGCTGCTAGCATGATTTATATAAATATTGCTTAGAGGTGTATTAGGCACTTCTTATTGTATCAAAATTTTAACAGAAAAAAGATATTATCTTTCTAAAACTAGCAACAGCAATAAGTGGTCCATACAAACTATTTACCTTACTTTAATCAAAACATTTCATTAGCAATATAGACAATTGATATCTTTCTTTCACTCTGTATGCCACCTAAAAAATGAGACGTGCTTTCTTTGTTCTCTCATTTCTGAGCTATATTAATTTTTCACTGTATTTCCTAGTAATTCATATCGATTTTAATGCAACAGTTGTTATTAAAGTGGATGAATTATTCAAGTAAAAACAGATTTATAGGTAAGATAGCTTATCTATTAGTTACCAAGAAATAACCGATAAAAAAATCTACCCACGTGTTGTGATTATAAAGTAATTAAAAAACTGTTAAAGATAAGATGTGAAAAATACAAATTATTTTTACGCGTAGAATATTTGAACTGTAACTATTAACTAGAAAATTTATTTCTAAAATATATAAATCTAAGTGAAAAATAACAAGTTAGAGAGAAAGAAAGTAGAATATCAATTAAAAATTTGATTCACGTTCGCTGAATTTTAATTAATTTTAAGAAAATAAGCCACACTCAGTTAATCATAGTTAAAACAGTGAACCATTCCTGCTTAATTCAGATTTAAACATTGAGTCACCCTCATTACATTTGCATTAACAAAGTCACCCACCCTCACTTGAGTCTTATTAAGAAAAGATATTAATAATAAGATTCAAATTTTTCATTCAGAAACTTGATTTTAATTAAGCAGTCATAAAACTACATAAACTTAATTAGTTATTGAAAGTTTTCAGATTGGTGGTATGTATGGAATTAGTAATAATATATAAATAAGTGTTCTTTCCAATCATTTATTTATATATTATTACTAATTCCATAAACTTAATTATTAGTAAAAATGAGCCACATTGAAACTTGAGCCACCCTCATTTGATTTTTATTAAATATATAAGCCACACTAAGATATTTTTTTTTGTTTTGCGGGCTTTTTAAGTGAAAATCAAATTGATGTGACTCATTTTTCTAATGGTAATCAAGGGAATTTGGGCTACTCTCATTTGAGTCACACCTACATGATTTTTTATTAAGAAACACCCAATTGTTTCCCAATAAAAAAGATTAATCACCTTCATTTGATTTTAATTAAGAAGAAAAGCTAATATAAGCCATGTTAGTGTAGTTCAAGTGGATGTGGCTCATTTCTTTCTTCACTAAAAGTCACTGAAGAAGGAGAAAAAAATCTGCAAAACTAAAAATTATCTTAGATTGGATTATTACCTTAATAAATAGCAATGTTAGTGTGGCTCAAGTGGATGTGGCTCATTTCTTTCTTCACTTACTTGTAGTTTAGCCACATCAACTTGAGCCATACTAACATTGCTATTATTAAGGTAATGAGTAGAGTGTGGCTCAAGTGGATGCGGCTCATTTCTTTCTTCACTAACTTCTAGTTTAGTCACATCCACTTGCGCCATACTAACATTGCTATTATTAAGGTAATGAGTAGAGTGCGGCTCAAGTGTATGTGCCTCATTTCTTTCTTCACTAAAAGGTATTGAAGAAGTGAAAAAAAATCTGCAAAACTAAAAATTATCTTAGAGTGGAATATTACCATAACAATAGCAATGTTAGTGTGGCTCAAGTAGATGCGGCTCATTTCATTCTTCACTAACTTCTAGTTTAGCCACATCCACTTGAGCCATACTAACATTGCTATTATTAAGGTAATGAGTAGAGTGTGGCTCAAGTGGATATGCCTCATTTCTTTCTTCACTAAAACGTACTGAAGAAATGAAAAAAATCTGCAAAATTGAAAATTATCTTAGAGTGGAGTATTACCTCAATAATAACAATGTTAGTGTGGCTCAAGTGGACGTGGCTCATTTCGGATGTAGCCTACTTTCACTTGAGTCTTATTGAGAAGTTAGTCATATTTATATCGTTTTTGTTAAGAAATACTGACTTGATTCCCAACAACAAGATGATCCACCCTTATTTTATTATATGTAATTAAGAAGCTAAGCTACATAAACATGATTTGTGGTAAAATAATGAGCCACATCTACGTGGTTGCCAATTAAAACTTGAGCCACCCTCATGTGACTCTTATTAAAAATATAAGCCAAGCTAAGATTTTTTTTTATTTTACAGGCTTTTTAAGTGAAAATCAAATTGGTGCGACTCATTTTTTTCTAATGGTAACCAAATAAATGTCAGCTACTCTTATTTGAGTCACACCTACATGATTTTTATTAAGAAACACCAACTTGATTCCTAATAAAAAGATTAATCACCTGCATTTGGTTTTAATTAAGAAGAAAAGCTATATAAACATAACTTTTACCGAAGAAAGAAATGAGCCACGTGCATTTGAGCCACACTAACTTGGCTATTATTAAGGCGATAAGGCACTCCAAAAATAATTTTTAGTTTTACAGATTCTTCTTTCATTGAAAATCAAATGGATGTGGGTCATTCTTCTAATGGTAATCAAGTAGCCTACACTCACTTAAGTCTTATTTAAAGAAAAAAAAATAAGTCACACCTATATGATTTTTATTAAGAAGTACTCACTTGATTCCCAACAATAAGAGATTCACCCGTATTTTATTATAATTAAGAACACAATCAGCTTGAACATAATTTTGAGTAAAATAATGAGCCACATCTACTTGATTGCCAATGAAAACTTGAGCCACCCTCATTTGATTTTTATTAAAATGCTAAGATAGCAGGATAATTTTTTAAAGCAGTTTAATTGATAAATAAAATGGATGTGACTAATTTTTTTGATGGTATTCAAAGTGGATGTGGCTCATTTTAGTAATAAATATCAAGTGGGGGTGTGATACAATTTATTTACGATAATTAATAAAGGTGTAGTTTATTTATTTATTTATAATAATTGGAATTAGAAAGAAAAAGGTTAGTTTAATTTATTTATTATAATTTTATAATTTTAAGAAAGGCTGGTTAGATTCATTAATAGTAATCAAGTCAGGGTATAGTTTATATTCTCAATTATTATCAATCTTACAATTAATTTTAACTAAAAGAAAATTCCTAACTCGTTTGAAAAATTTAATCTATTAAACCTAATTAACGTATTTCAAAAAAACAATTTTGATTTTCGCTAATGTTAAACCTCCTTTTAAATCTTAAATACTAGTCTACTTGAAAATCATGCATGTAAAACATAATTATTTCGACCAGAACTGTATATAACTACATAATTATGTATAATTGCATCTATTGCATATATCCCATAAACGCACAAAGGAAACCAGTAAAGGAAGCGGAATATACGTCCACTTAAAAAGAAAATAAACTTTTAAGCGGCGAACAAGATCTATTTATTTCAAATAAATATTTATCCATACCAATGGGGTCCTTTGAACCTAGACTTCATGGTCGTAAAAACTAGAATTATCTACGTCTCAAGTCACCATATGGACCACCATGGCACTTTACCGAGCGCTATTTTTATGCGCGCACATAGAGCATAAAATCAACAAATATACTTTTTTCGTGTAAATACATTTTAAATTTTTACAAATACTTTAATTGCTTCAGTTTCCGGACATCTCCAGACATTCCTTTGTCTTCTTGCTCTATTTATCTTTGTGACGGTTGATTAGTGAGATACATGTGTTTGGAGCATATAGTTTTTCAAATGGTTCTGTAATTTCCTGGGCGCCATGATTATTTTTTAATTCCTTTAATTTTTATAAACGCATACATATGCCATAAGGAAGTGAAAATCAGTATATTTTCTTCTGTTACTCTCTACTAGTTAACGGTACTCCTAGAAGAGCTCTTTGCTACTGAATACACCTTATAGCGTTTAAATAAATGATGTGCGCTGTCGCCTGCATTCGCAATAATTAACGCGAACACGGGTCTCAATTTCGCGAAAAACATGTCTGCAGTCGCGTCTGCTTCCTGTAACACCGTCTGGGTTTACAATCTAGATGTCTGCGCGTTCTTCTGTCGTGTTAAAATAGTTTTATTTGTCCACACAGATGGAGTGATTAAGTGTCGAGTCTGGGTAAGTTGTCAAATTGAGGAAATGTGAAGTCTGTTTATATGAAATTTAAATTAATTTCTTGTATACTGCTTTTTTAGAAATCAAAATATAATTCCTGTATATTATGAAACATTTAGGAGGACTATATTACAAAAAAAAAGAGTAATTACTTGACTTACTTGTCAATTGTAATTTTTAATTTTTGGACAATATGGCAATTTAAAGAAACAAAATCCGTGGTCTTGTAATTTTATTTATAATCAATTATTATCTTTCTAATTTTATAAATAATGCTACAATACAATGGTTATTTAAATATACAGTGTGTTAAAAAAAGGTTGTCGGATATTTTACCTAATTATAGTACTGGTGGAAATAAACAAAAAGTCTTAGTCAACATGGGTCCGCAATTCAACTGTTTTTGACATATAGTCGATTGCATATTTTAAAATAAAAAAAAAAAACATTTTTCGGTTTTGAGAATAGTTCCATTTGTCAAACAACTGATTGTGACTTAAAATTAGTTCTGTCAGACATCT
Source organism: Protaetia brevitarsis (assembly GCA_004143645.1). Taxonomy (NCBI): domain Eukaryota; kingdom Metazoa; phylum Arthropoda; class Insecta; order Coleoptera; family Scarabaeidae; genus Protaetia; species Protaetia brevitarsis. The sequence continues at coordinate 11,379 of RXPK01001629.1, forward strand.
GTCATCAGATTATTTATCATTTGCGTCTATTTTTTTTTGTTCTCAAATTATGCACATAAATGCAGAAATGGCCGATATGCATTTTATGTATGGTCGTGCGAATGGTAATGCCACTGAAGCACGGCGTATGTATGCCGAAGAATTTCCAAATCGGTTGTTACCGAATGATAAGATTTTCTCAAGACTTCATATCCGGCTGTCCGAAACTGGTTCATTTAAATTAATGTGGTTCTGGTAGACCTAGATCAGTTTCTTCTCCCGCAGTAGAATTAGATATTTTGAGACGGGTAGAAGACAACCCAAATATTAGCACCCGAAGACTTGCCGCAGAACTGAACGTCAGTCATCCTCTCTTTGGAGAATTCTGCGGGAACAGCAGCTCTATCCCTACCACATTCAACGCGTGCAAGTTCTTGCTCCTCACGATTATGATGCACGTAGGGTTTTTTGTCATTGGGTTTTACGAAAGCTGACAGAAACTCCTAATTTTGAGACTCAGATTTTATTTAGTGACGAGGCTGGGTTTACAAGAGACGGAATATTCAATTTTCATAACAATCACGTCTAGGCAGATGAAAATCTCCATGCTGCTGTAGAACTGCATCACCAAAACCGTTTTTCGCTAAATGTTTGGCTTGCTATTTTTGGAGACTGTTTAATTGGTCCAGTATTTCTCCCTAATCGTTTAACGGGACAAGTATACTTGGATTTTTAGAAATGAATTACCGTTTTGTTGGAAGACGTGCCACTTTTTAACAGATTAAATATGTGGTTATGCACGATAGAGCTCCTGCGCATTTTTCCATCGTAGTTAGAAATTTCTTAAATCAAGATTACAACGAGAGATGGATAGGACAGGGTGGACCAACTGCATGGCCTCCTAGGTCCCCTGACCTGATACCTCTAGACTTCTATGTTTGGGGGCATCTAAAACAATTAGTGTACGTACGATCTGTAAACAATTTGGAAGAACTCAGGCAACGAATCGTAAATTATTGCGAGGAAATTCGGAGGACTCCAGGAATTTTCGAAAGATTGCGTCCATCTTTCATAAGAAGGTGTGCAGCGTGCTTAGAAATGAACGGTGGACATGTAGAACAATTTCTTTAGTTTTACTTTAAATAAACATTTGTTTAATTTACATTGCGATCAGAATTTCTTTGAAAATTTTTATTCTACTAAAACAATATGCAATCGACTATATGTCAAAAAAACAGTTGAATTGCGGACCCATGTTGACTAAGACTCTTTTGTTTATTTCCACCAGTACTACAATTGGGTAAAATATCCGACAACCTTTTTTTAACACACTGTATATAATATACTGGGTGAGTTTTTTATCTTGAGACAACGGACTATCTCTAAAACACTGCATCAAATCAAAAAAAGATCTTAATAAGATTTGTTATAATATAGGGACTCACTGAATGGTGCCAAACTCGATCTCCCCATTTCAGAAAATATGTTCGAAAATGTGTCCTTCCACTTCGATACATTTATTTATTAGCACTTGGAATGATTGCACACAACTGAGAAGTATTTCCGGCGTAATCCTTGAACAAGCGTTCAATCATGTTTTCCCTCGTGGTTGGCACATCTGTATAAACTTCAAACTTTAAGTGGCCACACAAAAAGAAGTTAGGGGAAGTAAGATGAAATGTTAGTTGTGAATAAATAAAATTAATGTCATGAGAATATATAGTAACACATCCTACAGAACATCAAATTTTAATAACAATTCCAAAAGAAAAATTGTTGCAACTCTTTTTGTAAAAAACTTATCGGAAAGAATTAATTCTATACTAAACTCTTATAACATAACTGCGACACACAGAAACACCAATAACATAAAACATTGTTTCAATAAACGAAATCTAATAACCCTTTTTTAAATAAATCTCGTTTTAATTTATTTTATTCCTTGCACCAATTACAAGCAACCAGACATACACTATATTTCACTCCTGACGAAACATAAATTGTGTCTGATGCTTGGTCGGTGGAAATCAGAGAATGTATTGAATATAAAATGGAGGAAATTAAATATTTTTCTCATGCCAAATGCATAACTTTTTAATCAATTTTCTACCGGAAGTAAATTCGAACTTACGTCACTGCATTGGGACTATGGTGGAACAGAGAAGGCGAAATAGCTTACCTGCAAAGAAAAAGGCATTTATTAAAAAAATTGTTGTCAAAATGAAACTAAATTTTATGCTTGTGAGTATTCTACGGTATAAGATGAAATAACGTGCAAATTAAATGGAAGCCATTTTTACAAACTAGGAGTCGGTTGACACATGAATATCAGATCATTCCTAGAGCTATATGAAACTTTATTAATTCGAGGTAAATTCCAGAACACGTGTGCTCTCATGATCAATAAAAAACCCAATGAATTAAGTAACAAGATCTATTACCTAAACTTGCAACGTTAACTCTTTCTAAAAAAAATGAAACATATTTATATACATATGTCAAATCTGTCGTTTGAGTAATGATGTTTAGGGATGTTATTTTTTAAGAAAGCATACGAGAATGTCGCTATTCGAATAGTAGTTTCTATTCATATTGCGTTGTACAAAAGTGTAATTACAATGACATGCATAAACACTTATAGATAGTCAATGAATTTGACATTAATTCCATTCAGAGCCCGCTACGAGCATTTAAAGTTAGGGCTAGTTAGTCTGTTTAATAAAAAGTCGTTCATATCTCAAAATATATTAAGATAGGTATAGGCAAATACTATATCAGTATCATATGGTCAAAGAAATGTTCCACTGGCGTACTGTAGATGGCACCACAAGTATTCTCTTATGGAAATATATTACCACTACAAATGCACAACAATAGAAAATGCTGGTGGTGTCATCTATAGTGCGCCAGTGGAACATTTCTTTGACCATATGTTTACGGGTATAATATTTGTTATAGAGAATGCTGATATAAAATTATAGGGAATAATATTTACTTCCCAACTTGGAATTAAAATACAGCGAACACCTTGTATTTTAATTTTATTTTAAAAAAATTGACTTTTCTGCTTTCGAAAATGTTGTTTGTCAATTTCGAACACCCTGTATGTTAGAATGTGAAGTGCGCCTACCGTTTCTTAGAGTTATATCTACCTTCATAACATAGCAAATTTCGAGTCTCTACTTGCAGTATTAACCGAGATATTAATTTCTCAATGATGCAATGATTATTACTAAAAAAAAAAAAAAAACTCAAATAACTCTGTCTCGGGTTGTCGAGGTAATGTTCAAAGAACCTATTATCCCTCATCAAGTAGCGTAAATAACGGTGTACCACAAGGATCTATCCTAAGCCCCACACTCTTTTTAATTTTTGTAAATAGTCTGCGCCTCGTATTGAATCGTTGTGTCCTGTCGCAGTATGGCATCATCTCTTGGGGATCTATGCCGGCAACAAGAAATTTTGTTTACTATGCGAAAGAGAATTGAAGACACGAGTAGGTGAAGCAAAATCAAAGTTTTGCATAAATTAACCCCTTCATACATTCACAAAACTCGGTGTTCTTGAATTTCTGGAATTTTTGATGGTGCTATGTAGAAAGATGGTTACATAACACCTTCATTCATGCAAAAAAGACAGTTTTTCATCCACTCGTGTCTTCAATTATCAGATGTATGTCCGGTGCTTCATCGCGCGACTCCTATCGTCCATTATTAAAAAATTCAAAATACTGCCTTTATGGTCAATTTATTGCTGGGTATCACTGGCGCAACTAACAGTACAGGGACCGCCTCTTTGGAGACCATTGTGGGCCTCCCCCTGCTGGAACTCTATGTGAGAGCGGAGGCAATGAATGCGATCCTTAGACTGAAAGCCAACAACCTGTGGCATCCCAACATCAGGGTGGGAGGACACACTTATACTACGGGCACGTTGTTGGACGGGCCATTGCTACAAATGCCCACGGACAGCATGGCACCCGAAATATCTTCACTGAAAAGGTGAAATCTCCATACCGAACAGAGACAGACGCGTAGTGAGATCACTGCTAACGAAAACTGGTACACGGATGGATCCAAATCCAGCCAGGGACAGGAGCCGGTATTTGCGGGCCAGTCCTAATCAAAGGATATTCATAAGCCTGGGGAAACATACAACGGTCTTCCAGGCAGAGGTATTCGCCTTGCAGCCTGTGCAGAAATGATTGAAAAGGGGCCTACATGAGGAGGAAAATTAATATAATGACTGACAGCCAGGCTGTCAGTAAGGCAGTCTCAAACCCTGTAACTAGGTCAAAACTATTAGGGACTGCAAACAATCCCTCAATGCACTGCACGAGACAACAGGGTGTCTCTATTTGGGTGTCGGGACATGAAGATATAAAGGGCAACGTAATTGCTGATGAACTAGCCAAGGAGGCTCTAAGAGACACTTCATGAGTCAGAGCCCGTATGTGGGATTACTAAGGATTCCGCAAGAAGGGAGATTGGACCTGGTTAGATAAGAAGTACAAAGAAATGGAGGTCGACTGAAGGTCAACCCCATACCAAAACGCTGATAGGGGATGGGGATGGTAGTTTCTCTGATAACCTACTCAAGCGCAGTAAGAAAGAAGTTAAAACATTACTGGGTTGGTAACTGGACACTGCCTCTGAAAAAGCATCTATACACACAGGCGTGTAAGCGAACCGTGGTGGAGAAGATGCGGCTACAGGAGGAACGAGTTCACATGTAATCTGCACTTGTGAGGAACTGAAGGTACTCAGGCAGAAATATTTCGGGAGAGATCTATTGGAGCCCTCGAAAGTCCTCAAGTTTCCACTGGGCAAGATACTGAGAATCAATAGGGATGGTACAATGAGCACCAAGCTCAAGTCCGCGGACATCAAGTGCCCACCCTAACCTGAATGAATGAATGGTCAATTATTTTTATGGAATATTAATATTTTTCAAAAGACGTGAAAACACCTTCTTACGGAATGGTGATGTCAATAATCATATGACCACAAGGTCCTGCGTAAAATTAAGTGTTCCCCGTCATAGAACATCACTCTTTGATACACACAGCCCACAATACGCAGCCATTATTTACTTCAATATGCTGCTTTAACTTCTTGCTGAAAAATATATTTTTATAGTGATGGCGAATTCATTATTGCTTGATCTCCCGTATAGTAACACTTTTTGTTGGTGTGCACATATTTCATCCTACGTTTTTATATATACACATGCACATCTTCCTCTAACTCCTTTTGTTCTTCTATATTTATTTGTCCGATATTTGTATTTTTCTGCTGTATGTTTAAGTATCATCAGAATGGCAAATACCGTAATCTATATGTAAAGTTTTCTACATCAATCTCATATCCGGTATCGTTTATACGTTGCGCAACGCTGGATGATTCAAATTCCCATAGCGATGACTTGCTATGTGTTCCTTGAACCTAGTTTCGATCGCACGCTTCCTTTATCCAATGTTGACATCCAATGTATGTCCAACCTTATTACATTCACTACAACTGACATTTTTGCAAATGTCCGATCTTTCATTGAGTTGAGCTCTATCTTCCGGGTCGCCTTATAAGATTTCAAAGTATGTTTCGAGAGATGAAGCAAATATTCAAACTTTGTCCTTTAAAAACGTCATTTAAATCTTTTTGCAATTAGTGCCGTAACCATACCATTTATTCCACTAGTGCCGTAATAGGGTCTATTACAGCACTAGTTGCGTAATAGAAATGGAACATTTAAGCAGATTTATTTTAAGTGGGTCACATTGCAACAGAAATGGAGATGTCAATATGACATTTGTAAGCAAGTTTGAGGTTATTATATTAAATTCATTGTAAGATTGATATTTTTAATTAATCTTTGAAATAGTACAACTATTATAAACATTATATTAACGTTTGAATTATCTTTCGAAGTGATAGTGATACCGTGTGCAGTAGAACATTCTGTGAAAATTATCGTTCTCTGCGATAGTGATATTGCTTCTGTTGGAGTATCAAACTGTGAACCATTCCCAGAAGTTCCAGGTAGATTCACATTATTTTCTGTGTAAACATATTTCAACATCAATTTATTTTCGTAGAAGAGGCAACGTAACCTTCAGCAACAGCCGTGCTTTTCCAGCCACCTAATCGTTTTATAGTTAAATATCACTTCCAGTATTTGCTATATGTGTCGCACTGGATCTTCTAAAAAAATGTCCTGTATAAGATGAGGATCTGGTAAATGAAGAAACTGGCAATTTGTTTAGGAACATTTCCCATGTGTTAATACGATAGGGCTATTATTAAGCAGCCATGACGATAAGTTAGAAAAAACGTTTGTGAGTAATGTTTTAGGCGCAGATTATATATTTTTTTATAAGTTCGATGCAGTTTACATCAGTCACTGCGAACATTCTGGTACATTGTTTTTGTTTTAGGTATGTTGACTATAATGGAATCGGAATTGTATTGAAGATCTTCCACACATATATTAATTAATTTCTCGCCTACAGGCTCCATTATATATTATCAAAATAATCTAGAAGATAAAGAATTTACAAAAAACTAACGAATAAAATCAACACTAACCTTTATAGCTAAGTATATTTTATCATCGGCTTGTTTCAAAAATCTATGAATATCTTCTTCTTCTAAATTTTAGATTTTTTGTTTGATAACTTTAGATAGCCGTTTTAATAATGCTTGAAGTTTCATATATTTTGATATACCACATTTCTATGTACATTTAAACACGATCTTAACATCGAATAAATCGACCATAATGATGACGATTTATAATCTTACGTAGCATTTCAAAATAAGCAAGTAAGACGTTCTCAGAAATATCAGAATTTCCTTTTCTTTGCACCATTTTTCAAAATTTTTGTATCGCTTTTGATACATAGTGTACGATTTCTCCGGAAGTAAATTATTAATGGTTTTTCAGCAATTTGCCGTATTTCAGGCGGAGTGCATGAAAAGTGTAGAACTCATATTAAATATTGAATATAGTTACTTAGTAATATAATATATAACAAATTTCAAAAATGTGTCAATTTTAAATTAACTTGTCAATTTAAATCTTGTGCCAAACAAGGTGACAACTGGTGACAACCGCCACAAAATTCCTAGATTATCAAATTTTTCTCGTTTTGCTTTTACAAAAGAGAATTTTAAAACTAATTGCAAAAAATAGCATAAAAGACACGTTTCATTTGACATTAAAGCACTCATTCATTTAAGAAACTCGTGGCTACGCCATTCGTTTCTTAATCTCTGAATTCGTACTTTGAAACGTCAAAATGAAACTTGTCTTTTAATATACTATTAAAATACGATGGAAATGTAATTTAACAAACTTTTGTTGCGATTTTCTTCTGAAGTCAAAGTCGCGGCGCTTCTTACATAGTATTTCTTCAAGAAAGATATTAATTGAGTGAACACTTCGATTCAAAGATCCTACTCTACCGACAATACAGAAAAAACTCTATAAAAACGCTTTTATTTGTCGATAAAAGCGAGCAAAAACGCAGCACCGAGTCGCCGATTCAGCTCCCAATCCAGTTATTACTCTCCTTTGACGCTATGCTCCATCGGAAAAGCGGCAAATTGCCAATATATATGGAAAACGCGGCACGCGAATGGGTATTTGTTATTTAGGGTGGATTTACTAAGTCAAAAAGCGCCGCTTTCTCACAGATACGTCGATTTCTTCGAGAAAATAGTATTTTTCGTTTCTTTGCAACTCGTGGTGAGTTTTCAGTGCGAGTAAGTTTTGATTCCGTACGGTTAATATGACAGGGGAAATCTCAAGGTCGTTCGTTAGAATATTTATTAAATGTAGGAGGATGCGTTTCTTTTTTTTTTGCAGGTGGCTATGCGTGTTGATACAAGGGCGGTTCAGAACTTAAAAAGTTTAGAGTGCTGTTGGGAGTTTGGTGAATGTCCTGTTAAAAGTTAGCGGCGATTTTTACGAGTTTAGTTAACGTAAGAGCGACTAGGGGGTTGCCGTTTTGTTATGAAACAGTTTAGGAAGAATTAAAATGTAAAAGTTCCTTCAATGTTCTTAAAATATTAAAACCAACGGAAAATCTGGTAGGAAAAAGGTGCCCTTAAGATAGGTACTTCTGTCTTTAAACAGAATATATAATATTAACTTTATATAATATTATTTTTTTATTTAAATGTGTCACGCTGCTTAAAATATACTTTTTTTTTAATTAATACTGTGTGATAGTTGTTTGTTTAGGTTAGTGTAATTTAAAAATAAAGAATATCAGTAACAAACGGTGTTATTGCTATGTACCATTTCACATATACAACATAACCTATAAATGATACAACAAACAAAATATATCAAATAATTCCCGAACAAGAAGAATTCTTTTGAAAAGTGGCAAATGTTCTACCTGTAACACTAAGAGTGAATCTTTTGAGACATATTCATTTGCTTATCATTATATTGGAATGAGTCAGCCCCTCGCATAATTATCCTAGCTAAATAACTCACATTTGCTTAATTATAACTAGGAAATAAAACAAGCCTCGCTTGATCGCTAAAAAAAGGAATAGAAACGTAGACGTGGCTCAATTTCTTAAGTGTTATACAGTGAGCCATACTTACTTGATATTTATCAAATGTGAGCCACATCTGTTTAATTTTCATTTAAAAACAACGAGACACCCTTATTTGTTATTAAAGATCAGTAGAACTCATTTAGTTTTTATTTAAAGGTGAGCCAAAAGTCAACTATTTTTTTTTTTCGTTAGATGAAAGTGAGTCACGTCAATTTAATTTCTATTAAATATTGAGCCACCCCACTTAACTTTCACATACACTCGCTTAATTTATAATTAAGCTAGTGATAAGGCATGAATTATTATTATTATTGAATTATTATTAATAATTAAAAGTGGGCCTCATATGCATAAAGTTTATTAAAAATACGAGCGAAACCCATTTAATTTTTAATTTAAAGTCACACACTTAATTGTTCATTAAAAGTGAGCTACATCAATTTAATGTTGTCTTGTCACACAAACTATTTGATGTTTACCAAAAGTGAATGTGGTTTACTTGATCCTCATTAAAAATGAGTCAAGCTCATTTAAGTTTTAATTAAATGTGGGTCATATTTATTCAATTATGATTTAAAAAAAAAAGCTGAGTAACCTTTACTTTTTTTTTTAATTAAAATTAACCTACTTTCTTTTGTTCTTCATTAAGGGTGAGCCACGTACACTTACTTAAACTATAATTAATTGAAAGTGAGTCACATACGCCCATTTTCTATTAACAATACAAACCAAACCCATTTATTTAATTTTTACAAGAATCACATCAAATTTTTAATTAAAATTGAGCCATTTATTTAATTTTCTTAAAAAAAATAAGTCACCCTCACTGAACGTTTTATGAAATTTTAGTTATTACTTATTTAATTGTTATTAAAAATTCGATAAACTTATTTAATTTTTTCTCTAATAAACGTAAGCTCAAACCATCTGATTTTTATTTAAAAAAAAAATCAGCTATCCTCACTTAAATTTTAATTGAAAGTGAGCTCCACTCAATTTATAATTAAAAGTGAGGCATATACACTTAATTTTCATTAAAAATACTAGTCACTGTTACTTAAGTTTGATTGGAAGTGAGTCACATCCATTTAATTTTTAATTAAAAATAGGAGCCACTCCCAGTTAACTTTTAATTAAAAGTGAGCCACATCCAATTAATTTTTATTGAAAAAGCGAGGCATTCACTTCGTTTCCACTAAGAAAATGATTTGCGTACCCACTGAAGCAAATCTCTTTTCCCTAATCACCAGCAAAACCCTGATAGGAAAAACTCTGTCGTCATGTCACAATTAGGGTACAGTGAAACCTCGTTAAGTCGGACTCCGTGAACCCCGATCAGCTCTAGTCTCAATTGATCCGAGTTAACGAGGTTCCACTGTACTAAGAAAGTAAGTTTACTTCATAACAGCTTCATTTTGTCATATGCATTATGTACATTGCAATTATACTTTTTTAGTTAGTTAACGTGTTCATGAAAATAAAGATAAACTACTTAAATAATAGCCACCATCTTTACAATATTAGAAATTCCAAAATTATTTAATTAGAACATAATTTAAAATTAGTAATAAATTGTTTAGTTGTAACATAGATAAAATGCGGGTACAACAAATCTTTTGAATGCATTCAAGACATTTTATGTAACGTACGATAATTACATAATCACCCGGCAGGTGGCGCCAGCATCGGTATGTGTTCATATCAGTTATACCAACCGTATCCACATGTGCAAGCACCAAAATCGTGCACATTATATGCAAAAGCCAGAGGTAAGTATGCACGATACATATATATAAGCATGGCAATATCGACGCCTATAACACAGACCGGCAAGAAGCTTTCCAAAACCGGTTTCAGCTGCTGTGCGAATCAGGCAAATATGCTTTACGTTTGGGCAACAACACTAATGCCACGTTATTGCATGTGGAATGGTGTACGTTACCGCATCGGAAGAGTGTAACTTGCAATCCCCCTTTTAGAGGTTTTGGGGAAGCGGGCCTTCTTGCTAAGTTAGCTCTGTTGTGTTGTGGGGGCTGGAAGTTGAAACGGTGCAATAAGGCATGTTAGTTGCGGTTTCTGGATTAATCGATATACTATGGGGAGGGATGTTTCTGGTATATAGCTGGCGGATCTTTAATAATAAAGTTTTCGGCTTTTGAGGAACTTTATCCAAGTAGTAACGGATGATAGCAGTTAGTGTCTGGTTGGGTTCGGATATGTGGAGCAGCAACTCAACATCATTAAAATAATCTAATCTCCATAATTACCATTCAAATTTATCTTCCAATTTCACCACGACATTCGAAATTTACCCATTCATCATAAACACATAAAAAAAAGATTCTTCGGGGTTTTGCTGAACGTTTTAGATGACAACCTCCTCACACATCAAGAACAGGAATCCGAAAAATAATTAATGATCTCGCTTCCTTCACCGAAGCGACGATAAATTATTGCTTCTTGCCGTGGAGGAAGAGTGGGACAAATCTCGAACTTGCATTGTCTGGGATGAGGGCGTGGTTTCTTTCTTCATTTCGTCGTTTGTATGTATCTCTCTATTTTATGGCGAAAAGAAGCGAACACGGCCTTTGTTCGATAGCTGTTTCGTTTCTGCTCTTAAGGGCGACAAATACATGCAGTAAGTGATGGAGTAAGGGAGGTTTGAATTTCTGTTTTAGTAGAATATATGATTTTAAGGGGTGATAGTACCCTTTAAAGCTTCTATTAATTGTAAATTAATGTTGGGGTATTAAATAATGCGTGTTAAAATTAAAATTTTGGACTTCCAATTAGTAAAAAATTAGGATTGGAATGGAAAACATACGAAAAATTCTAGAAAAATGTTCAAAATTTGATATTTAATAAAGGTTGCCTTGTTGGCACAAAAATTTAATTGGTAAGTTATATATAATTACTAACCTGATAATTCAGTTTGGAGTTTAAAATGAAGACACGATTATTCCTTTTGACATCAAACTAAAGTTATTTTTCATAATAATACGGGCTTTTATAACAATAGAAGACTTTTCGTATGATATAAAGATACAATCTCCATAATATGACATTAAAAGTCAGTTGAGCATCAAATACTAGTGACGTATAAAGCTGCTTCTTTATGTTAATTTTGGTTAGCAGTTTAAAAAAGCTGCTACTGTTTGTAGCAGTTTTCCTAAATAGCGGTATACGTTAAACAGTTAGAATGTTTCCACAACTTTGCACACAGCCCCAAAAGTGTCTTTTGTTACCGCTGTTCAATCAAAATGATTTGGTAATTACTGATATTATTCTGTGCATCATTTTTAAAAACTGAACAAATTTGGGTCGAGCTTCTACACCGATGAACAAGAGTAAATTTTTAACAAATTTAAATAAATTAAAGATTGTACACAAAGATCCAACGGAGAAGATCACAAAAACAGTAAGGGAGAGCATAAAGATTTCATCGATACCTAAAGAGATCCAGAACAGATTGCTACCAAGAGCCGCTAGACCACCCAGGCTGTATGGAATATCAAAAATACATAAAGAAGGAGTGCCATTAAGACCGATTGTAACATTGGATCACCGACCTACGATTTGTCGAAATATTTAGCTAACTTACTAAAGCCATATAACGGACAAACTGCAACGTATGTGAAGAATTCGAAAATTCGTGGATATTCTGTCTACGCTAAAAATGAACTACAGACATTTAGTAAGTTTGACATTATATCACTATTCACTAACATACCCATGGAGGAGCGCACTGGCCTTACTTCCAGACTTGACTACAAGAAGACATATTGAATTAGTGAAACTGTGCTTATCCACAACATACTTTTTGTATGAAGGAAAAATACTACAAGTAGAAGAACGGAACAGCAATGGAACCCTTTATCACCAGTAATAGCCAACTTGTTTATGGAAGCATTTGAAGAAGAAGCCCTAAGTTCAGCGATATGAAACCCAAGTGTTGGCTGCGATATGTCGACGATACTTTTGTAATATGGTAACACGGAGAAGAAAAACTACAACAGTTCTTGGAACACATAAACTCACAGCACCCAGCCATCAAGTTTACCATGGAGAAAGAACAAAATGGAAATCTCCCTTTCCTGGATGTTATGGTTAAGACAACAAAAGAGGGAAAAACTACAGCACGCAGTATTTAGAAAGAAGACGCACACCGATAGATATCTGCATGCAAGATCTCACCATCCGATGCAGAAGAAGACATTAATACAACATTGCTATCCAGAGCCGAAACCATCAGTGACGAACAACATCTTACCAGTGAAAAGATACATTTGGAGAAAGCACTAAAGAAGAATAGTTACACTGACATCGACATAAGGAGAGCCACTAAGAAAAAGACGACACTGGAGACAACTACAGAACCACGAAGAGGGATGGCGTGTTTAACTTACATAGCAGGAGTCACAGAAAAAGTAAGCCGAATTTTGAAGAAGCGTAACATACAAGTACGCTTCGTGACTGCAACGTCGATCCAGCAGTATCTACCGACCGCAAAGGATAAGATACTCAAGGGGCGCACAGAAGGTATCTACAAGATAACATGCAATGCGGACAGTGCTACGTCGGACAACAGGAAGAGCCATCGACAAAGAATAAAAACATGAGAGGACGCAAGATTAAGAAGGACCGAGCAATCAGCGGTGGCAGAACACATGCACGCACCGGAACAAAATGGGTTTCAAGAATGTAAAAGTAATAACTACCACAAGAACTACGGAAAAGACTCATCAGGAAGCCATAGAAATAGAGAAGAATAAAACCGTTAACAGAGAAGAAGGGTACCACCTTAGCAACACGTGGAAGAGCCTACTACGAACCGTCACGGTCAATGGAGCGGAAACTACACGGTTGGATGCACCAGGGGCGTATATAAGAAGAATGTCAGATCATGGAGAATCAGTTCAGTTATCCTGAAGAAGCTGTCAGTATGAACAGCGAAACATCGAGCGAAAGTTTTGACACACGGCGAAACCCGCAAGAAGCTGTTAGTTATTGTATACAATGTGCTAGAAGAACAGTAGGGCAATCTTTTAGCAAACAAAACTAGTTGTTTGATCAGGTCCAGAGGTTAGTCTGTGCATTAGAGATTTCATTGCAGGACTGCTCAATAAACGTCTTGTTCACAAAGAATATTCATGTGGATATGCAAGTTAGAAGAATACATAAGATTATCAGTATGTAAAGACGCGGTTGATTTTTGAAAGACGCTCAAGAAATAATGAAAGAAAAAATCCACAACTGATTGCAGACCATTAATTTTAAACGTTTTTATTGGTTTGACACATTTCTTGAATATTTTCTCTTCAAAATTACAGTATAACTTGAAATGTCGCGAAAAATTCTATTTTACACTGAAAAAGTACTTTCTATACTTAATTAATAGCTTAGGATATTTTACCGGACTTCGACTGCAAGCATTAACCGAATTCGTCAGCTCAAGCCCAATTACTTAGCGCGGGTGTGCACATACCGCACTCCCAGATTAGGAAATCGCAATAGAGCGGTTAAAATATTAGGAAATACGTTTCATTTCATCAGATTCGAATCCTTCTAACTACGATATCGATTTAGTTTAATAATTACTATATAAACACGCTTTTAAACGTATCCAGTTTATACAATAAATAACCCGTTTCATTTTCACTTCCTAAACATTTAATTTCCATTTAAAAACATCGCCCTGTATTAAATTACCAACCTTACGATCATAACCAAAGAAAATATTGTTTTAATGTCAATTTACACGCTCGAATAGCGAAGGGAAACAGTAAAAAAAAAAAAACCTGTATACAGGGAATTACCTGTGGGTATTTTCGCCCGCAGTCTAGCGAAAAATACATTTTTACCAGTTCTCTTGAAGGTAACATATTAATATTATACATGAGTATACGGGAGCAGAAAGGAATAAGACCCATTGAGTCAATATAGCCCTGAGCTAGGAGCTGATGACGTTATTAGCAAGAAATTCACATTGGAACCTGAGATGTTAGTGTTAGTTAAAGTAGAGGGAATATACAACTATGCAGTTGTATTCTGCGAATTTTTCACGCTATTCAAAGCTAATATTGTAGTCTATATGAATGAAGAGGTGACGATAATGTATATAGGACCAATTATTGATGGGAAAATTGTAGAGATAGTTAGTTAATAAATTATAGGTTGGTATATAAACCGATCAAGTTCAGTTGGCAGTAGAGACTTTATACGAGATAAATCTACGTTTATAATAGTTGCACTGCTAACTTGAATAATCTGTGGCGTTGTATAGAAAACGGATTTTGTATGACAGGATGGAAAGGTATGCGGATTGAGTCACGTATTGACGTAAGGTATTTAGTGTTAATAAATTGAGGAAGGTTTGAGAAATTCTGTTTGTGAAATCCCGTACAAATTAATTTTTTTTTATTGGTATTATTATTTATAGAAATATGCTATTCAAAGTATAGTTTCCCTGCTCCTATGAAGGATGAGAAAGGCTATATTTATAAACTATCAGCGATAAAAATGTGTTACCTATCCTGGTCTACTTATTACAATTTCCGTGGGTGCATTATGAACTAATAGTGATGTATAAAAATGCTTCCTTACGTTAGCAGCTACAATTTGCTTCTGCTACTTTTGGTTAGCAGTTTAAAAAAGCTGCTATGTTTTGTAGCAGTTTTCCTTGCACACTGTCCCAAAGTGTCTTTTGTTACATAACGCCATTCACTCAATATTTATATGTATTTATATTGTGGATGACTCTATTTGATTTAGTAACGAGTGAAGATACATATATTTACATACGTACTGCTGTGTATTAATTCTACTAAATACTCACCCAAACGAGGTGATAGAAAAATAAAAATGATACAGCAAAATAGATAAACAGAAAAATTAACTCTTTAAAGATAAATGAGAGAAAAAACTAAAATAAATCTTCCTAAACAAAAAAATAATAATTGATCTTATATCTACAAAATGTACACGTCAACACATTAACAATTATTACAATAAAAATTCCTTGATTGATTATATTTAAGAAGAAAGAAAATTAAATTATACAATACAAAATGAATATCAAAATGGCAGCAACAAATTAAGAAAAGCGTCTACTCACATCAACAGTCGAACAAGGAAGTCGTTCACAAAATCCTACAATTGTTTTTCTACAAAACATCCCTCTCTCAAAATTCGTACAACGCAGACGTAGAACATTACAACGACAATATTAAATAGAATACGCATTAAATCAGCACAAGCGAACAATAGACATTTGAATGACTGGATTAATTAAAAAACAATCTTAACACTACATGAATATAATCATACAAAAACCTCTTAAACTGAACTTATTCAAAACAAAACAAAATTGTAAATATTGTCAGTAAATTGAAAATTAGCTGTACAGACAAATAAATCACAACAACCAAAATATGCAACTTAAAATACACCTATGCGATAAAAGGGTAGTATGGTTCATGGAGTCCACAGCAGTACGTATGTGAATAGCTTTGTATACATATGTAATCCCCTTTTAAGTGACTTGATTTCTACCGCTTTGTAAAATTGTTCTGCGTCAATTTCAGATATTTGGGAATAAACGAAATATCCTTTAGGAGAGAAACTAAGGTCATAAAATAAATAAAACTTGGAAATATTGCGTAATATGAAATCATAACTTATCGTCAAAATAGCCTTATTATGAAGTTTCAACGTCATCAACACTGATTTGACCAATGTTTAATTAATTTTCATTGTGATTCACTTCACTACCCCATACTTTGTCTATTTTTTAAAAAAAATAGGCTAAGTTCAGCATATATAACTAGGACAATATTTTAATAGTGTATATTATTCCTAAAGGATAAGAGAAACAATATCTAGTAGCTGATAGACCGAAAATCATCCTTAGCGCTGCGTGCATTCAAACGTTTAACCGATTTTTGAAATAACAGTCAAAGCATTTAAACATGTTTCACATATCTGGTAATTCCGTGAAGGAAAAAGCAATGTATGCGATACCTAGCCGTGTTACTTGGGAGACAAGGAACATATGGGACTAATATTATCGGTATCTTTGTCTCACTGATCGCTAGAGACGCAAAAATTACCAGTATTCGTCGTGTGATTCATTTAACCCCGTTTGACGGTACTAATTAAAATACAAACGAAAACACAATATAACACATTAAAATGTATGTGAAAACTATCACACTGCGTCCTTGGTTCCTTTTCCGTCTAGTTCTGTTTGATAGCTGTGATAGTTTTCAGATAGGTACATTTTACATCCTATAAATAGGATTGGAATACGAATTTTCGGTTTTAATTCTTCAATTACATACACTAATCCTCTGGAACACCATACACTAAGAAATTATCTAGTTATTTGGAGGGGCAAGTAATGTTTTCCATTTACGTGTAGCATCATCTAAAAGATTAACCAATACAGAAGGAAATTCCGCTAATGCACTAACTTCTTTCGTTTAAATTATCGATTCGATAACGACCAAAAACTCCTTGTGTCATATACTAAAATAAATAAAATTCAAAATAACAAAATCCCTTCCTCCCAAACTAATATTACTCATAACCTCCCACAAACGAAACATCGCTCCAGAAGTGGAGATAAGCACTACCCTCCGTGGACCCGAAAGATACATCAACCGCACTGCCACCCTTCCCCCTCTCCCCCCAAAAACCCCTTTTTTACCGCTTAACCGCGATAAATTCCGACAACGACTTGGCCCTCCACCCCCAACTTTATAGTCGCCGATCCAGTAGGCGACCTTCCCGACGCAAAAAAGCAGCAGGACATCAGACGGCAGATGCCCCGATAAGAGATTTAACATCCAGACCCCCTCCCTCCCTCCCACGCCCAGATAACGTGCTCTTCGCCCATTTCAACCTCTCATATCCTATCTATGACATTCAGAAACGATAAATGGAGGTGGAGGAATTCTATTGCGAAAGTTCGAAAAATATATAATAATCCAAATGCGGTCTGCCGATGAAACGCACTGTATGTGACGTCAGTTCAATTGGTACTCGTCGATGATACATGCGATATGTGTTCGGTAGTATAGGCGGATCGCAGCGTGCGTAAATCACGGCTCGGTCGGTCGTGCGGAAGTGCTTCGAGATCCGGTGTGTGTCGGGTCCGGGAGAATCGCTTCACGTCCACGTTAAAAAAAGGCCCGCACATGTAGAGACTTGTAGACTGTGATAAATAGGATGGCACGTTTTGGGAATACAAAATACATATGAGGGAGGGATCCATTGCTGGATGATTTCGTGCCGTGTTATTTTAAGAAAAATTGGCTACGTATGGTAATAAAATTTGTCTCTCCCATTAAAAAAAAATTAAAGTATTAAACCATAGCATATAGCAACTTCAACCATAAAACACAAATACATGATTATTAATTTATTTGTGTAAATTAAAGTGAGTACATGTCACAGCTTCTCAACAAAATAAGAAGGAGTATCAAGAAATTAATATTTGGTCTAATCTTTAAATAACGACATTCTCAGACAATATTGCTTTAAAATTGCTCAAACCTTTAAAGGAATCGTTCATACTGAAATGCGAGGAGATAAAAGATTTTAGTCTCTTTTATATATTACTTATTGGACATAACTAAACTTTAATGTTTTTATTGCCTCGAATACTAACCGTTCCCCATTAAATCACACTGTATGCCATAAACTTTCCAAAATACGATACCGTTTGGAGTTAAAATTACCGCCCTGATATGATATCAAGTGATTTAATAACTCTCTTACAAGATTCTTTAAAAAAAAATCAATCTCCCCAAATTGCCCGAAAACATAACAAAAATCTATTTTATTTTTCTTGAATATCAGTATAAATATAAAACTAAAATATATTTTCAAAATTTCCATACGATCCACCACCAATTCCTGCATGCAAACAAATTTACCAATTTCCGTCATAAATAAGAAAGTCAATAGAATGATCTATAATAGGTGCACCGCTTTCTGTGATTACTATAGCACGAAACACGTAAATTTATTCTTGTTTATGTTTATCACCAATAAAAATAAAACTAAATCAATTTTCAAAATTTAATGATGCGATCTTACGCAGCACACCTCCTTGACATACACACCAATTTCATGAATCTAGATCAATAAATAAAAAGTATATAGACGATTTAGTCGATCGATGCACCGACACTCGGTCGATGGATGGCTGCGGAGTGAGCGGGGGAAAGGGAATCACTCGGGGTGAAATCCGTTTCTGTGAACAGGACTCCGCTGTCTATCTTTCGCCAAATAAGACAACGGAGTGCGGACGATAGAGTGGGGATAAAATGGCTACGACCTTGTCTACTTACGGGTCGCTATGTAATTTCCATGTTGCGTTTGTCGCACGCTCGTATGGGAAGATGCAGTCAACAAAACGCGGCGGGCTAGTTTAGGACAGAGAAAGGTCGCTTCTTGGTCTCGTGACGTACGCAGAGCCTATGGTCAGTTCGCTGATCGCAAGTAGATTTAGAACTAGCGCGCCGATTTTAAAAATTATTTCACCGGCATAAAGCGCGTATGATTTCTTTTAAACGTTGAAATTTGTTTTATGAGGGCTGGAAGGACGTTTAGATATTTATTGATAGGAAAGCGGCTCGTGTAATTCCGGTTTAAATGTTTTTATGAGGGTGAAAAAGATTCACATTCATCTCTAATTCTCGGTTAATTAGGCGTAGAAAAAGCACTTGTAAATTATGTTTAGAGGGAAATAGCAATGCATGTTTAGGTTAATACACTTTTTTATTTTTACGAATCATTCGGTGTTGCCCAAAACAATTGTCCCGGATTAATCGAATCTGATACTTATGTGTCTATTATGAGTTGAGTTAATTACACCAAGGTAAATAAAAACTTTAAAAAGCACGTCTTTTTCGATGCGCTATTTTATTTAATTAATCTAGTAATATCATATCTGTCAAGCCATACAAAGTACAGAGGCGCATTTTTGCGCAAAAGCACATGCACTCCGTGCTGGGATGTTGTACACGATAGTAATATAAGGTAAAGACGCAAAATGAATAGTGGGTAGATTCGATTGCGTTATCCCGTTAACTGGTTAGCTCACGGCCGTTACAAAATATGTTTTTTTTTGTTCTCATTAATGGCTACAAATAGCCACCTTATCCATTAAAACTTTTCGATTGCATTGATATCAGCTCCTCCATGTTATCTATTAACATTTTATTGCTGTTACAGCCTGTATAGATACAATTCTTTTTGTAAAATGCGACTTATTTTTCCTTGTTCTTTAGTGTTAGAGTGAGAAATACCTACCACATGTTAAATATTTATAAAAAAAAATATTATAAAAAGCGAGCATATTTCATATACAGGGTGTATCAAATAAAAAAGATATTTTGCTGGTTAACTACACACATATAAGCACAAACCACCGAAACCGTATTACATCATAAAGAAAAAAAAATTAAATTTAGAGCCAAAATTTCTTTAGTCCGGGCCTGATACAAGGAAACGTCATATTAAGCACCGCTAAACGTGTATTATGTATAATACATTGCAATATTTAGTATTAATTCTTAATGGTATGCCGTAAGTTTCATTTAATCGTCATTCTGAATAAAAAAGGCCCTTGTAAAAAATAGCAAAAAGTGAACGCATTTTAAATTTCTTCTTTTTTAAAAAATAAACATTCTTTTTTTTGTTAAAGGCATTCTACGTAAGTCTACAAAGTATTATTTTTAATATCCTGATAAGACGTTCGAGTTTCACCGGATATGCGACTTCAGTAGTTACAAAAAACGTAAAATAATTTTTCTTTTCGCTTTGTCCAAATCGAGAGTTTAATTGTTATAAACGGTACCACATGAATCTGAGTTATTTCTTTTGAATTTATTTAATCATATAACGCAAATGAAATTGAATCGAATTAACACAGAATAAATGTAGATACAGAAAATTTGCAAACACGCCTCTTTTTACTATGAATGATCGCGCGAAAATGAAATCTATACATTCCGCGCTTTGCCGATGCATCAAGCTTCGATTTTCTTTATATGAAATCATGATGGTCCTGAAAAGGATCGTTTTTTTTTCGAGACGGGAAGAATTAAATAAAATGTTCGAAGTGGCTTGCACTCCAAGCGGCGATCCACACAAACTAACAGCGGTAAGGCTGAATATAAGTGGTATGTGGGGTATAACCGGGACAAGCATTTAGGTTGGGCACAGGTGCGGCTCTAAGCCCACGGAATTTATAAAAATATTTTTTCTCTGTTTAATGCTTACAGATAGACCCCTGTGCAATTAAGAACTTTTTGATTATATCATGATTACGCTGCAAATATTATTATATACTTCAAATAGCTTGAATACACCCTGTATTAGTTTCAACTGATGCGTCTACGAAGCAAACTGCAAATTTGTAGCAGCTATTCAATATCAAAGGAGCTGATACCTGTTTTAACAGATTCCTGATTATATAGACGAATGGCATGTTGTAACAAATGCACGATAATACGTAGACTGTCGAATGTTATTAAAACGGTTTAACAAGTATATTTCACAAAATACAAAAGAGGATAAAAGAATTGTTCCTGTTGTCAGTGTATACACAAAAGAATAACTGCGGTTTTAAAGTTATCATCGTTTTTCCTTGCAGTAATCCGAAAATATATCGCCTCTAGACTAGGATAGATATACATATAAATAACAGAAAATTTTCAGCTGCAAGTACCCAAACTAACGTTCACCGCTTCTGTAAAGTTAATCGCCAACTGACTTCCGGTTTTTCCGGAAGTTGTCCGCAGAGGATTTAATTAATGCTATTGTCGGAGCCGACTCGGGCAGGCGGATGTCACAACGAAGGAAGGCAATTTTAACTTCTAGTATAGTTAAAACGCGGCGTTGTGTTTCGCTTCTCGCCTTTTTTTTCGCAGCTGTGTAACTTTGTATATATACATCGTAAGAGGAGTGGGGCACGTACGCATGAAACTTATATCTAGGCTGAGGGTGAAACGGTTGAAATAGATACGCTTTTATTTTATATTTTTGGAGGCACGTGTGCACACAAGCGTCATAGATATGCGTAGAGCGCGCACGCCTTTGGTAAATAAAATTGGTAAATTTGGCAAATAAAAAACAGGTGAGTAATCGTTTTGTTTTAAAGGGAGTTGATTTTTTTTGTTCGAAAAATAAATGTTGCGTGCATCTGAGGATAGGAGTATATTAGGTAGCGTAAAGAAAACAGATTATATTATTATAGCTTGAATGTATAAATATGTAATACTTCCTAATTCATATATTTTACTACAATTTCCTGCGACTGGTTTCGATTTAATAAACCTTCATGAGGCAGATTTTATTCATAATAGTCAGGAGAATGAATAAAAACCCAAAATCACATAAGTAGAAGGGTTGTGGCGTCACCGCAGGCAAACCTTCTCCAATGACCTCCACTTCTTATTAGCGCGCAAACTACACTGTAGGGAAGGTAGGGCAAGATGGGAACATTAAGCCTTAGAACACTGCATCAGGATTGCAAATTGATATACAAGGTTCTAAGTACGCTTGTTGTAATCTTTAAACATTTATCTGCTGATGGATGAATTTACAATTTATCAATGGTCTCTTGATGTTGTGAGAAAATTTTGAAAGAACTGTGTAAATACACCATCTCCCCCACGATGGGGGCAAGATGGGTCCAGTTAAGAGGGGTCCGTACATAAATACTAGGTAATAGGTAAAAAAAATAGATTCTAAAATATTCTTAAAGACATGCAGGAACAAAAGCTTAAATCTTTAAAGCGAAACTATTAAATAAAAAAAAAAATACAATAACGAAAGGATATTAAACTTAACCTTCACATGAGACAATAGAAAACGAAGCATCCACGTTATTCGCACAGTCTCCATGTACCAACTCGCATCCATGCCACTGTATCAATACTTCCCCTTACAATACTAACATTGAGCGTCATCTTCCTCAACAGAAATACTGATATTTCCTTGACGTTTTCAAAAATCTATCTCTGCTTCCTTACAAATTCGGCTTCTTGATCTCTTTCTGTTTTCTTCTTTGTCATTTTTTTTTTCCTTTAACTCTCCCTCAGCACTTCTAGTTGCCTTAGGGATCTCCAAACTTCTATTTTTCTTGGTAGCAAATTTTATACGTAGTGCTTGTAAGAATTGTTGTCTTTTCCTTGTTACGCTTTGATTGAACGTGTACTTTATTCCTAATGATGGAAATAGGCATTATGTCTTCAAGAAAGCATAATGGCATATCCAAGCATAACGGACCAGACTGAAGAGTGAGATAGTGATGTCCCCATATTGCGCCATGCAATAGCCCATCTTGCTCTTTGGGACATTTTTCTGGTTATGTTATAATAACATATTAAATATTGAATTAACAACATAACAAACAATAGAAAATACATGCAATAATGTCAATTAATAAGCAAAAAAAAGTGTAGTTGTAAATAAAATTTACTTATGCTTCCGATACTGCCGTGTAACTCACCATCAAATAATACACGAAATTCTGGAAATTGCAAAGTTCGCCGGACAAACAGCAATAACTTTGTTATTACGACTAGAAAAGTTTCCTACATTACAACAAACATAAAACAGCACTTGTCAATATTAGGACTGCTTTTATTTGACAGATGTTTACTGCCGTTTTGTAGATAAGAAAATGTCCCCATCATGCCTCGTGGCCCCATCTTGCCTCACTCTCCCCTATAGCTTGTATCTTTTTTCATTGTTAGATTCTCTATGAAATTGTACAAGTTTTCCATATAATTCCCCATACTTATCTTTAGTGATGGATTGCTATGAAGCAAACTAAAAAATAAGAGATCTACCAATTTGGGAAATTTTGTCCAATATCTTTCGAAGACTTTAGATGGACAAGGACAAGTTGACATCATCTACCTCTGGACATGTCAAAAGCTTTCGACAGTATTGACTTATGGTATCTTGTTAAATAAATTGGACCGCTTTGGATTTAGCAGTTCTCTAATCAACTTAATAAATGCTGGTGATTTTTTTTGCATTTTACTATTATACAATCAGATTGGTTACTTCTGGAGTGCCAGAGGGTTCCAATTTGGGTCCCTTACTGTTATTGCTTTTTGTCAACGATTTATCTGCTATTGAGGGTTGTCAGCTGCTAATACTCGCAGATGGTATTAAAACTTTTCATCTATAACGTCAAACAAGGAATTGCTTTTAAGACTGCAAGCAGATTTGTGTTTGGTATCCGATTACTTAATTATACATAATTATAAATGAGTAAATTGATTTTTAATTTTTGATAATTTATAAATTTGTTGCATTTTGTAGTTGTAACTTCAGTGCTTATGTAATAAAAAAAAACAACATTATTTTCATGTGGCTATTAAATTGAAGAAATTTAGTAAGTTTTTGTCAAATAGATTTGAATAGCTTCTCTTATTATTAAAATCATTTTGATATTACTACCGATAATAATTGGCATTAAACTATTGCAACATATGTTGGTTGTATTTTATGGAATTTCCACCGAAAAACACTGGTAATGAAATACAATAACACCTCATTAAAAGTTCTCAAGCCACTATCTACTACATGCTAACAAAAATGGCAATTAGGAAATAATATAAACGTTTTGGGAAAACCAAATATTCCTTTCTTCAGATTTCGCCAAATTTTTACAACTAATAATTCTGTACAATCTTCTCGAATAATGTCTGAATTAATTTAGCCACTCAAACGCTGGATAATACAGATACAAACCAGCATGATTAGAAGCAATATCGAAGGCTGCCATCGGTGGCAATGAAGTCCAATAACATCTTAATAGACACACAGGCTTCACATTAGAACAGACAAGCACGTCTAATTGCTTTATTCTGCCGCTCTCTAGATATCTGTATGTCTTCCTCTCTCTCTTCTTCGTACGTACTTATTTTCAACTAATATAACATACGGCGCTTTCTGTAAATGTTTTTAAAAGAAAAAATCGCGTCAAGCAATTAACCGTTAATTCTCGGCTAATTGTTCCTAATAGGCAGGACTTATTATCTGCGCTGTGTCTAATTGGATTTGACTGGCGATAGTCTTTTGTCTAATCAAATGAAAACGAACACAAAAAAAAATCAATTACACTCAATTCAAGACAAAATAAACACCAGTTTATTAACTAACTAACTGACGATTGATCGTAAAAAATACTTGTTGAATATTCACCTAAAGTGTTAAAAGATTTTATTTTGACATAACGTAGCCCTAACAGCCAGAAATATTACATAGATATTTTTTTATAAAATATTTTTCGTGAGACGGTTTTTGAATTATTTTTCATATTTTTACTAAATATAGATAAAATATCATAAAAATATTTATTCCATATTTTTAAAATTAATGTAGCGCTAAATTTTTTCTAAATAATTATGTAAGATATTTATATGAAAATGAGATTTTTTATGTAATCTATTTAATTGTCCCAAAATGAACTAAAATTGTTCTTGGGTTATTATAGAATGTATAACGTCGAAACGAAAAGTTGAAACATACATAGAGTCGTCTAAAAGGAAGAACTTGTTTTTTCACACTCACCATACAGTTAATAATCAGATAATTCTGGCATCTTTTAAGGCTTAACTGGAAGGTTTATTTAAATTAATCACTATTTTTAACTGAAGTGTTCTAAATAAAAAACAAACATATTATTATCAGTTTATTTGAATAAGCAATAAAAATGAAAATACTCATTTTATAGTCTAGCCTTGGCTGTGCCAGGTAAACCCTATGGTTTTTTTCATATTAAGTAGTGGCGCTCTCATGCCGTTTCCTTGTGGCCCCAAAACATTGCCAATTGTATTAGATCTACCATATAATAACATCGTACAACATTATCAACACCTACTAATACATTTGGAGCATTTACAATAATTGAGTGGTAGTACATTCTAATTTACGATACTTATTTTTACTTTATTCATAATATTTGAAAACATTCTACGTAACAAACAATAAAAAAACAACGAATATTCTAACCTCTAGTTGAAGGTTATGACGCTTATCTACGAGATGAATCTCTTAAGCAATCAACTAGCAATTTATCTGTAGATGCAGTACATATATGATGCATAAATCCTACAATTATATTAATTAAACATTATCTGTACATAGCGATATTGAGCACTCCAATTATCTTATAAATGCCATGACATGTTCAAGATTTGCTTACCTCGTCACCACAAAACTAAAACAACACCGCAACAATTAATTACAACAGTTAATCCTAATCTGCCCTAATCGTATACTATTATAAACTATAACATGAACGGACAAACAGAAATGAATAAATGGCTGATACGGCACGTGCGCTATGCATTTATGTACCTAATCCATTGACGCAATAAACAATACAATCATATAACACCGGCACCGTAATGAATAGAGCGTGTTGTGTTGAACGTTCGCAACTTACAAAAGATTACAAATAATATAATACAAAACGCAGATATATTAATAGAAAAATTACAGCGCTCAACTGAAATCTAATTAAATTATATTAGATATATATTATCTAATTTAATCTTAAACTATCATTTTAAATAGGTAATTACCTACTATATGTATGCATATTTTACCCATTTTATATTATTCGTCCGACGCACCAAAAATGTACAAAAGCAAAAATTCAAGTTCTTTTTTTTTTTATTGAATAAATATTTATGTGTGTATGATCGATGAATATTTCTTGCAGTTATGATGATATATTGTGGTAGTGATGTGTTCAATAAAATATTATAATGCTACATAAACATATCATTTTTTACAGTGTTTCTAATATTTCCTATAATGATGTGTGGTTTGGTTATTATAACGTATAACTAATATTCAGAAAGCTTTCATTTTTTTAAATATTTAAATATGATTAATATAGTTGGTCACGGGGAATGGTTTTTAGGTAATTTTCCACCTATATAAAATCTAGGCAAACTCTATATCGCGAACACGTCTTATCGCCTTATTATTTGTGTGTTTGACATAATAGCCATGTGAGTGCGTTCTTGTACACGAATATCATGTGACACCCGCGCACAGCATATGATTTATATGGCGTCAGAGCGTGTTGGGTGATTAGAATAGTACGCGCGCAGAATCTTTAGCATATTATACCGTTACAAAGATACATCACAATAGGCGGAGATTATCGAAAGGCCAGGCTTGACCTTGTGGTTGATGCATTTATCGAAAGTTGTACGTTTCACCGATACATAGTAGGGATCGTCGTTTGAGGAGTTACATTCGACTATAGATACAGTTGAAATAATTATAAATATTTGAATAGATATTGAAAATAAAAATCGAGATAACAGAATGAGAAGGTGGGTTTGGAGCTGATACATTATCACAGCTCGTCATTTCGATCTCTGTCGTTTCGTATTACACATGACAGTTATTAGATTGTGCGAATTACCATTTTAAATTAAGAATCAAGAACATGTACCTAAGCTAACACTAGATTTTTCTAAATTTAAGATGAGCCAAATGCTCCTTGTAACGCGTTTTAATTGATTTTTAAATTGTATATTTACCAAGCAGTTAAGTAATTTTAAAATGTACAGACTGGAAGACGGTTTGTAGGTGTGATTTAATGTTACAGTCTTATTATTTTCCACCAGCATATCGTATTTTGATATAAATTCCTATTTAAAGTGGTCGATGATACCAGTACAGGGTGTATCAAATAAAAAAGTAAATTTTGCTTGGGGTGTTAACTACACGATTATAATAAAGCAAAACCCGCGAAACGGATTTCATATTTACAAAATGAAAAAAAGAGAAAGTTTAGAGCCAAAAATTCTTTAGTCCTGGGCTGATGCAGGAAAGTCATGTTAACGCAGCCCGCTAACGTGGAATTATGTATAAATACATTGCACTCATTTAGTATTGTCTTAATGTGTATGCCGTAAATTCAGTTTAATGCATATCTGAATAAATATAAGCCCTTTAAAAAATAGCAAATTGAGGCATGGTAATTTCTTCCTTTTTATAAAATAAACATTCCTTTCTTGTTAAGGCATTCTAGTAAATCTTACCAAGTATTATTTTTAATATCTGATAGACGTTCGGTTTCACCGGATATGCGACTTCAGTAGTAACAAAACGTAAATATTATTTCTTTCGCCTTTGCGAATCGAGAGTAGTTGTTAATAAACGTCCACAATGATTCTGAGTTATTGTTTCTTTTGGAAATTTATTTATCAAATAACGCAAAATGATTGAATCGGAATTCACAGAGAATAAATGCAATACAAAAATTTGCAAAACGCCTTTCACTATGATGTCGCGCGAAAATATCTAAATTTGCCGACGTATTCGAGGCTTCGATTTTCTTATATATGAAATCATGATGGGTCCTGATAGGTTGTTTTTTCTAGACGGAAGCACTTTAAATAAATGTTCGAAGTGCTTGCACTCCAGCGGCGTCGACACAAAACTAAACAGCGGTTAATGGCTGAATGATAGTGGTATGTGGGGGTATACTCGGGACAGCATTTAGGTTGGCCAACAGGTGCAGGCTTCGGAGCCGCATTACAAGATATTTTTTTTCTTGTTAATGCTTACAGAGAGACCTCTTGTGCATTAAGACTTTTTGATCGTAAATGATTACAGTTTGCTACATACTATTATATTTACCTCTATATCGGATACACCCTGTATAAATTTAGTAATACTAGGGAATATCAAACTGTTTTAATCTTACTCAAAATTTTATTTATTTTATCAAATTCACATCGGTTTGAATAAAATTTAATTTCTTCACAGCTCTTGTATGGTTACTACACAGGAGCATAAAGCATAAATCACCCGGGATTCAGAGTTGCACTGAATTTTATTCTGAAACAAAAATAAAATAAAATTATCTCAATTCAATAATTACATTAAGTCCATATTAATTTAGCTCAAACATAACTCTTTTTAAACGGTCTCTTCATTGATAAGTGATATTTCGCAAGTTAATCCATTTCCTTGCCTTGACATAATCTATAAAAATCAATCAATCTTCAAATGTTTCTCCAATTACTTTTTGAGGTTAGAAACTAGTGTTATAGTATACCCTGCCTGTTAATTATGCATTTTACACCTTCTTAATTGCATTTTAAAATAGGCTGTACGTATTCTTCCCCATAAAATATACATTTGGCCTACTTTACCTTATGTCATGTCACACAGTTCTATCTAATCAAAGCAAATACCTTCCTTTTGCCATCTGCGTCCTCCGTTTAATTTTCCTCATTCCAATATTGCTGCGTGTTCGTTATTTCCACCTTCTTTTACTGGTGAAACGAATGGAATCGTAAAAATTTCAATTACTAGCGTCTAATGCCCTTACATTAAAGCCAGTACAGATGGAAGGACAAAAAGACGTAGTATTATGATATGTGTTGTTCAGAGGACTTTCGATGAAAGATGGAATCTTGGTTTAGATTCCTTTGTGTGTGTGTATTCTGCCCTAATGGCATATTCAACGCAATAAGGTGCAAAATATATTATATTACGGTATCAGTCAGTTCTTTTTTTTTATTTATTAACAGCCTCAGTATAACAGTAAAAATATTTGCTTTTCTTGTGTTGCAAAAACTAAGGTATGATTTAAATATATTCAGTGACATTAGAAGTACTTATGGTACCTGATGACTCTTTCTCTTCTTTTCGGACAGTTTATGAACAGCTTTGCGTGGCCTATGTTTGGGAAAATGAAGTCCTAAAACACTTTTATTAGCTTTCTAGAATGGCCCGGTTCCACTGTTTTTTCAGCGCAACACAACGCGAGCCCCAATAACTATTCGCGGAAACTGGGTGGATTTGAATCCTTTGCCACAATACATATTTATATACAGGACGACTTTGCATAGCAAATTACCGAATAAAGTAATCGCACCGCGCTTGCTGACTATAAAACTAGTTAGGAGAAACTCAAGGAGCACACCCTTATGCTAGGAATGGCCAGTTGATGCCCGGTTCAGAAATTTACTTAGATAGAAAATATTAGGTTATAAGCAGATAAGAAGGACTGGAGCAGTTGCTCCGGTAAAGCGGACTCAAACTGGTTTACTTTCGGCCTCTAAACACGGATTACGGCGGTGGAGCGGGAGTATATTGTTAAGAGCCTAAAAAGGCTCTTTCGTAACTCAGCAAAGATACGGCTGTGTTTCAAGCTGAGTTCTTGCCATTCATACTGTGTCGGAGAGTAGAAAGATTACGGAGCCGTGGTAAAAGCGTCGGTATTCCTTGACAGTCAGTCCACACTTAAAGCATTAACTCCACCAGCTGATCTAAGCTGATTTGGACTGTTGACGCCCTAAATGATGTGGGCACCCAATGGAAACTAACCCTTGGTCTGGGTCCTAGCCACTCGGGCTGAGAGGAAATGAGGCGGCGACGAGCTGGCCAGGGAGTTCGTCAAGCCATTCGTTTGAGCCGACTTTCTTTCGGCACTACCAAATCGCAAATAAAAATCCATCAATGAATGGATACCATCAGTCCATAGAGTGGTGGCAAAATCACCGGACAAAGATAGGCAAAAGAGTTCTAAAGAGGCGGGCCTGAATTCACGAGAGAGTCTACTGAATAAAGACAGGACGTCAAAATGATGTAGGTTGCTTATGGTCATGTAGATGAATCGGATATGTACACATAGGCTGGCAATGATGCAACTGCAGTATGCAAGAGAGGAAGAACACCAGTTATTGCTGTCATGAGGCTGGCGAGATAAAGTTTCTAGTAAGGGGAGAGACCCCACACAGTAGCTAGAAAGAAGCGCTCTCAAAAGATGATAGGCTAATTAAGAGAGCAACATGGAGAGCGTCTTCGAGGAAAAAGATTCCCAATAGATCTGAAAAGGTCGCGGTGAAACTAATCTAATCACAATGCCAAAAAATTAAATTGAACAAATTATTTCTTCTGTCATTGAGTATATAACAATCAAATATAGTTTAATAAAAACACAGGTATACTAGCAATTTGGATGCCCAAATGAATTTTTACGCTACACATCTCTTACAGCCCGTATAATTTATATAATTGCAGTTTGTTTATTGTTTGCTTCCGATACGTTAAATATATTCCCAATCGCGCAACGATTCTTTGATGTTCGCAATTTACACGAACGAATCCATACTAGTTATCTGTGCTAGTTACACCCAGTTAGTCTTTTTGTTTTTAAATGCGTAACTATTGATATACAGCAATTACGGCCACACTCTAATTGGTCATGGTATATTCTCCCAATTAGTTAATTTAATAAATCCCGAACGATGGAACAGTCAACGTGTATACGAACATAAATCGCGGCGACATGACAATGCATTTATTTAATTTTAAAACGAATTCACGCAACGATCAACCCCACCATTTAGTATGCTCGGATTTATTATTCTAAATAAAAGGGGTATTGTTTGATTTTAAATTCGAATGCATATATTTATCAAATAAACGAGGAACTTCACACAACGCAATGCTGGGACTGTAAATATTTATTTCGACGCTTAGGACGACCTTTAGCGATGTTGTTATCGTCCGCTCGGATAGAGTCGCATCAGGGATGATCAGAAACAATTAGCGCCCTCTATACAATTGGGAGATAACGATGAAATATCGATTACACAATACGCATTCGGCGAGCTGAGGTTGTTTACGCGCCCTTACATAAATAGGAGTTTAAACCTGCGGGATACTAAACAAATATTACTGCCAGAGGACACTCGTGACCAACACTGCTGTGCATGGATATTTTTGTTGTGATTGCGCCCCGGATTCTATTGAACTTGCCTATTATTTGTCCTTTATGAATGAGTTTGTGTAATTAAAGAAATAGGACGGTTTTGATTGCGGTGGGATTGAGGGCCGAAATGGGACTAATTATTCATTAATTTTGAAAAGTTCGGATGTTGAAAATGTTCGTGTTAAATTGTGGGTTTTTTTTTCGAAGCCTCTGTAAAATGATCTGTTGGTTTAAATGTTGAAAATACGGATTTAGCACTTTGAATTTTCTAAGGTTAGTTTCTAATTTTCGTATACGACTATTGATTGATAAAAAATCTATTGCATTTTTTTTAAGATTTAGACTCATAAATAAAGTCGAACATATTTTGGAAAATTTCATACAATTTTTTTTGATTCATACATAATTTTTTTAAAATTATATATATGTCTTAACCATTTATTTTTCATCATTTAGTGACATGATATAATTTTGATTAATTTTTTTAATTGATATTTGATTGAAATTTTGATTAAAAATAATACAAATAATACAGAAAATATTGTCATTTTTTTTAAAATTACCATTGTATTTTGATTATACGTGAAAAATGGCATTAATTTGGAAAATATTAAATAAGCTTTTGTTTGAAATTGGTATATGAATGTACTAAAAGTTATTATTTTTTTTTTGGTGGCTATAATGTTGAAAATATCTAATGTGAATTTTGTTAACATTCTTTCGAGTTCGTGAAAAATTTAATTCAATTATTTTTCATTGATTAAAAAAAAAAATAAACATGTTTCAATATTTTAAACGTTATTTCTTCATTTAAATTTTAAATCATGGTGGTTTGAATTTTTTTAAAAATTTAAATAAAAATTTTGATCAGGGTAAATAATATATAAAATATCAAAAAATGGTGGGCACCTATTTCTGGGATTTTATTTTTAAAAGTTTTGAGAGGATGGCATTTTTTGTAATTTGTAAAAGGTTGAATCAAATATGTAAATT
Source organism: Protaetia brevitarsis (assembly GCA_004143645.1). Taxonomy (NCBI): domain Eukaryota; kingdom Metazoa; phylum Arthropoda; class Insecta; order Coleoptera; family Scarabaeidae; genus Protaetia; species Protaetia brevitarsis. Next base: position 43,710 of record RXPK01001629.1, read on the forward strand.
TTTTAATTTTATTTGTTCTCTCTTTCTTTTTCGTAGGTTAGGGTGGTTCTAATTTTAAGTATGATTAAAAAATTTGATTGAATGGCATTTCACTTAAATCAAGTAGAGTTATTTTTGAAATTTGAAAATTTGAAGGGATTTTAACAAATGCTTCTGCTTTAGCAGAAATATATTAATTTGTTATTTTCTTACTGTAAAAAACTTGCAATCTTTGAAGCGATTTTAATTTTCAAAATCTTGATAGAATGTCACATCTATAAAAAAAAACTTTCCAATTGTGTCAAGTTATTTTCGAAATATTTCAATCAAATTTCCACAGTGTTGACAAAATTCCAGCTTTTGTAAGCTAGAAGAGGTCAATTCAAATATTAACAATTTTGAAATTTTGTTTTCATTTTATTGTTTACTAAATTGAAGTGGTTCCACTTTTAATTGCAATTGAAAATTCTGAGTGAATCAGATATCCCTCGAATTTCCCCTTAATCTATCAAAAAAAATTCCAATCCATGTCAAGTTATTTTTCAAATGAAAATTTTTTGAAATTGAAAATTTGAAGGGATTTTAATTTTCAAAATTATGACAGAATGGCATCTTTTGTAATCTATAAAAGATGATATCAATATGAACACTTTTTGAAACTTGGTGGTTCTAAGTTTAATTACAATTTAAAATTTTGATTTTTAATGAGATTTCTCCTAATCTATAAAGAATTTCCCAATTGGGTATAGTTATTTTTGAAAACTCTTTTGTTTTTTTATTCCTGGATTGGGATGGTTATAGTTAATAAAAAATAAGTCAAAATTTTTGAAATTTGAAAAAATTCAAAATAATTTTGAAGATTTTATATAAAAATTTGATCAGATAGTCGTCTTTGTAATCTACAAAGAAAAATCAGATATGAACATTTCTGAAATTCTGTTCTTCTTTTTTTTTACTTACAATTAGGGTGGTTCTAATTTTAATTGCAATTAAAAATTTTGATTGAATGACATGTCCATTAAATCTATAAGAAAAATCCCAATCGCATCGTTATTTTTGAAAAAATTCTTATTTTTTCTTTTTATTCCAGGATTGGGATAATTCTAGCTTGAAAAGATTTCAATTAAAATATTGATTAAATACCGGTTTTTAGGTCTTTAAAAGTTTTGATAATCTGGCCAAAAAGCTGTGATAATTTTTATTTTTTTCTGATGTCATACATTGGGGTGGCTATAATTTGAAAAAGAATAAATAAAATTTTGTTTATGTAGTATTCTTTTGATTAATAAAAATGTTTTAATTAGGCAAGAAGTTAGTCATTTTTTTTAGTATCTGATTTTTTTATCATTGAGTGTTTCAATTTGAAAAATTTAAGGTAAAAATTTTTGATGCCATTATAGTTCTTTGCCCGCTACTAAATGTTAAAGAAAAAAAATATTAGACATTCTCTGAAAGATATTTTGAACTTTTCTAAATCTTAAACGTATTTGGCTCCAATATTGAAAAGTTAAAACGAAAACATTAGAATGATAACTTCTATGTACTACCTCAATTGAAGGCTTCAGTGCAATAACCCAGGTAAGTCCATTCAGTTAAAAAATTCAAGAGAAGCAAAATTCTGTTCACAAGCCAAACATGATCTGCATGATAGTTTTTAGTAGCTTATATTATTATTATGATTTATCTATATTAGACCTGCTTCTACAGGGTGTGAGCAGAATGTGAACTAGCAAAAACATCAAATAGCTTAAAATCTGTTAAAAATGGACTTGCCTGGTTATTGCACCGGACTCCTCAATTATTTTCAAGGCTATAACAACTTTTTTAACAACATCTCCCAGGAATCAAAAAACATTATTTTCTTTCATGCTTGTATATGGCTGCAATTTGATGAGCAAAATAGGAACTAATTTAATAGAGTTAACCAATTTTCTCAAGGCTTCAGTTAATCAAAAGAAAAAGAAGATATTAAACGATTTTTGAAGATTTCGACAGTTTTCATGCTTGCACCATAAAGGTGGATGCAATTTGAAATATTTCATAGAACCATAAAATGCGTAAATATCATTTTTATGTGTAATTACAATCACAGAAAATATCAAAATTAACAGAAAATGATTCACTATAGCTTCATAAGTTTATATGAGATTTTAATAACATATTTCAATCAATTAATATGCCAATTCACTATCAAAATTGACAATTAAAGCACTTTTGTATTATAATTTGGTAGATTACAATACGTAAAAGTTTACAGAACAATAAAATCTATCAATAACTTGTCACTGTCAAATCATTTCCGCATACACAATCTTACCTTTTGAAAAAAAATAAAAATAAATAGGGGACGTAGATTTAGTATCGATATAAAATCATCCCTTTTTTTATCTACAAGACCAATCTCTATGACGGGTGAAGTCCCTTTGGGAAAAACTACTATTATGATTTCATTTCATCTATCTTCCCATTTCGTTTTTCTCACTTCTGTCCCAAATCTTTCTTCCTCAAGTAGGTAGATATGCGAAAATATTGCAAACATTTCAGCTTTTTCAATTTTCGTGCAGAACAGCGGGACACTATTTTATCTAGAACGTGCAACATTATTTATGTTGTGCGTTCCATGAATGATATTATTGATCGATGTTACTGGCCGGTAGTTTGGATGCTAATTTAATCTGGGCCATTATTCATATGAGTAGACGCTGTCCATCATTCCCTTTATCAAAATGGTGTTGTCGTATGTACGACGATTCAATTACGGTTATGCATAGACCCGAATATATTACATCTGATGGAATAATCAGGTATGTATCAATAAGTATTAAAAAAGAAATAGATACAATCCAAGAGGAGATGTTCATTTTTAAATATTCCCAATCGCTCGATTGATTTTAAAACAAATCCATTTCAATATTTTGACATCTACTAAATCAAGATATAAACCAGCAACGCTATATTTCCATCTCAATATGCATGACAACGAGTTAAAACCGTGCGTCCTATAGAAGACTGTACTTTAAAATTCATTAGAAATACCTGCATCTGTGTTGTGAGTAGATACATCAAAACAGCCGGCTTAATAAGCTCAAAGTGAACGGTTAAAATGCTTACGTCATCATTCTCTGCATTGGCTACACACTTTAGTGATATATCGAACAGGTTATTATTAGTATAAGGTATCTGTTAAAATGTTAAGTAAGTAATAGACCTTCCAGGCAGTAGAAAGTTCACGTTGAGTTAACATGATATATGTATATGATAAAATTAAAGAGATTTTGTGTTCTAATCAAACAATTGAATTATATAAGTATATATTCTCTTGTACTTCAACCAACATGGAGTTTATTTGACGTAACAATGGGGACTATTTGAATTTTTAACGGTTAAAAAATACGCGCATAAACAAGACGATAGCACTGAATATATTTTGTCTATCAGCAGCGAATTATGTTGAGAGCCAGTCAATTTTAATTTTTTGTTTTGCATAGTTGGACGACGATATATGTATAGAGTTTTTGCTAGTATAAACAGTCGATAACTCGCAAGGACTTGCAACATATAAACATTTTCCTTGATACAAACACAGTTTGTAATGTTATAAAATGCAAGCTGAGTTAATGTAAATAAATTGAAGTAGATGTACCATCTTTAACAAATTAAATGTGAATCTAATCTCCACAAATATTGCGTTTTAATACATATTACATGTTGATTTGATTATTTAGTTAAATACGAAAAATGTTATTAAAACAGATTTCTACCAAAATATTGTTGTATTTAGTTACAAAATTACGTTATATATTTTGGTGAAATAACGTATGTCTGTTTTGTCATTAACTGCGTTTTTATGTTTTAAATCGAATTATTTCCAGTAAATTTAATAGTATGTTTTCAAGTGTTGTGAATTTTGTTCTTTCTTCAAAATTGTTATATTGTTAAAATCAAAGGTATGATTTTATTATGATTTATTCCATATTTTTTTAAGGCTGTAATATTATGTCTTTGATTTTGTTTTTTAAATACTGGATGATTTGACCAACATAGAGGATGTCACAGAAAAATTATTCTTAATTATCGGAAATAATAGAGGATACTGAAATAAATGTTTTTTATCAATAAACTAGTGTCCGGAAATTATTTAGTATCGGATTAAAAAAAATGAATCATAGCAACAACCATTTTCGTAGTTGATTGGCAATTTTGAAATTAAAGGATTTGGAAATTTGATTTATTTTTTCGCATAAATGTTTTACATGAGAAATTTGTATACATTTTGCGATTGTTTGATTATTTTTTTTTTTTTTTTGTTGATTTATTATAAAAAAGTAAAGTATCTACATATCAAAAGATACTGAGATAAACGCATTAGAAGAGAAAAATATATACAATTTTACTTGAAAAAATTAAATTCTTGTCAACCTAGATGTAAATTTGCAATTGAAATTGAAGAAAACAACAGCATTGCTTCTTTAGACAACAAATTCATTGAAAACAATAACAAAATTCCAACTAAATGGTTTCATAAACCAATGCTGCCTGCACACTAAAAATTTTAGGGTAAATTTTCTTGGTAAAAATCATTTCTGTTTTTATAATTTTCCGCAATGAATTGGATGTATAGAACTTTCAGAAATTTCGAAATATTAAATATGTGCCGATAATACATGTATTTTACATGAATATGAAAGGGAAAATTTCTTTTTCTTTTTGCAGTGGATTGGCATCTATGGGCTCATACGATTGCCGGCAAAATCTTAAGTTTTAGGATGAAAATTTACAATCGAAACTGAAGAAGACAACAGCATTACCTCTTTAGACATTAAACTCACTGAAAACAATAACAAAATTCCAACTAAATGGTTTGCTAAAACAATGTGGCCTTCACAATAAAAAAATTGGTAAGCTTTCTTGATAAAAATCATTTGTTTTTATAATTTAAATGATGATGATATTTAATCTAATCTTCCAGCAGATATTGAATTATTTAATTAACATACGTGTTTGGAACAGATTTGGCAAAAAATGGCTTTCCCATCAGTAGTAAGATGTTCCGATTTTGATATCCATTCATGGATTTGTTGACTTTTGCATATCTTTAGCCATATTTAGAATAACAGATTTCACTGCACTAACAATAGTAAATTGTTGACAGTGATGTTTGTGAGAAAAAATATTATATTTACAGTGTTGTTACTGTTGTTGCGTGCCAATGCATAAATTATATTTTTATTGGTCTGATC